>JAWWEQ010000027.1:1938790-1993148 GCA_035583055.1 Torymus tubicola
GAAAATCTGTGTAGAGTATGCCCGTGTAGAATAACCTCCCTGTGTAGAGTGTGAATGTGTAGAGTGTAGGCGGTGCCGTATAGACATTGTCACATTCATTCGACAAGCAGTTCACGTTTACTATAAATATCTTAATCCGCAGCTAGAGCAGCAGTATGTGGAGGATTTGAACCTGCCTTCTAAAGAAGCCACGTAAGTAACAATACATATGAAATTAAGTATACCGAAAATATTGTTGTGCCCGGAGAGTAAAACTTTTTTCGCTTATTCACATTGTTCCACATTTTAATTATACATTCCTTGACTTTTACTTTAGAAGCTCTTACTAGAAGGTCTACATGCAGAATTTCTCCGGAAGTGGCGATATCTCACTAGGAAGAGTGAACAGAAACTCGGAAGACAAACGATTTTACGGCTCTAAAGGCCTATGTGCGCGCCATCAAGCACGTGTATTTGATTACAAGGTCCGCCGTAACTCCTCCTCCGAGCCCCTCGCGATTTTTACGGCGGCGCGTAAGTACGAGGCTCGAGTCTTTTGAGAATTTGTATTGGTCTTGGATTAGAGGGTGTACTTGGGTGTGCGTGATGTGCGTCTGGCTGCAATAGATTATTTTGTGTATAGATAAGAGTTGAATTTTATAACAAATATTTTGTTTTTGTCTTTATTTTAAAAGAAAAGACGAAAATTCGAATGTTTACATCAGAACAATTTTTTCAAATATTAAATACCATAATCAATTGATTTTGATTAACTAACCGTTAAAATTTTGAATTGCGCTACAATTATTGTATAACTACGTAATAAAATTCTCATTCACATTCGTTTATAAACATTTAAATCTTCATACGAATTTAGACTACATGCGGATACGTACGTACACATCTTAACTTAGGCAGGTATATAAAAGAAGCTCAACCATCAAGTCTCCTGCTTTCTTTTTTCCACGAACCTTCGGAGAATCGCATAAGGGCCGCACGGCGATACTTCGTTACTGCGCCGTTAATTTTAACGCGTGCTACGTGCCCCTGATTTCTTTAACTTTTTAGCCGCTCTCATTTCGCGCGGACCTTTACAGCCGCGTTCGTTACTACTCTGCCGTCTCACTCTTTCTCTCTGTTTCCCTCTCTTTCTCTGGTGTTCTTAACGACTCACTTTGATTTCTCGACAGAGGTAGCGCCAGGCCGCAGTTAAACTGCAAATGCGCGGGAAATTTTTACGTCCGGTGGTTCGGAGACGCGTAAAATTCGAGCGCAGGCGAATGGCCATGAAGTCCGGGACTTTGTCGCGGAATAAGTCGCTCGTTTGGTATAGATAGTACCGAATCGAACGGCTGATGGTAAATGTAGTTGAGTGCACGATTGTTTTCCTATTCGAGGTTGTGGAAGATGATTTTGTAGAATTCATAAAATCTTTTTACGTTGTATTAATGTCTGATGAGGTAGTTTCAGTAAAAAGAAGTAAAATGTTACAAAGGGGATGTTGCTGTTGCAGTATATTTGTAGGAATCTTTATTTCATTTTGAGGACAATAAAATTGATTAAATTACTTTATATTTTCCCGGTATATGAATTATTTTCTAAGATCAAACCGACACATTATGTTGTTTCGTAATGTATTTCTCGCGTAAAATATCAAAATTTTATTCTTGTTCTTAACACTTATAAATCTTTAACTTAATAGTCATCAGTCAAAGACCGAAGCTTGACCCGAAGCGATGGTACGATGCATATGGAAGATCTACGGCACCACTACACACCTTTGGGTGATAATTTATATGAGCTATTTCACATCAAAATTTTAAAATCATTCAAAAATTTCTTTACAAATTTTATATTGTAACTACCGCAATTGCTTTGTTCAAAATCTGTGTATAAAGTTGTCAAGTCGATTCTTATAAATAAACTCGTTGTTCTTTAAACATTTAATTTTTGAGTAAGTTTTATTCCAAACCCTCACACTACAATAAAAAGCCGTTTGTTGATAAGGAGGACGATCACATCTCACCAACGGACGAGTCTGGACCCGATACACCTTTTTAAGGCTGATAGAATCAGTGTTACAAATAAATCCGGCTATCACAGGTAAGGAATTTTTATTAAAAATCTGGACATAACAATATATTCTACATATATCTCGCAAACGGCTAAAGATATCGAAAAAATAGGCAAAATTCGGTTCTCTTACGAGTCGCTTTTTATTCTAATAGTTGGTTTGAGAGCGATTGTTTCTGCCGTAGTGTTAATGGGTAGTAACTGAAAGAACTCGTTAAGTATCTCCGGACATTATCAGTGCGTGAAATTATTTACACGGTGGTCCACCCCAAAGTTTGCGTATTTCCAACAAGGTCTTGATTTGACGAACGTGCGGAAATACCTACATCGTCCCTCGGGCCCGCCGCGCTACGCCGTTCATGTAGTAAGTATTTATGTTTGTATTTATATTTATTTATTTAGATTTTATTACAAATGTTCAAAACTGCAGCGGTAAATGCAATTACCTGTGCGCCCAGCTGGAGATAAGAAAAAAAAAATATATAGTAAAGTATAAACGTACATGCTTTTTATCTTATTATATGGGGATTTGTTATCATCAACTTGTATAAATCCTCCTTTCGCTTACACGATATTATAATTATAGCTTTTCTTATCCGGATTTTTCTAGGAAAGAAATTTTTTTTTTTATTTTTTTTTCTATTAGTTCCCGGATGTTTATCCTACTCATGCTCCCGTAACCGATGCTCCCGAACCCCTGTTCCAATCGCTGGTGAGGGGAGCGAAGGCGACCTTTGAGGGTTTAGGACTGAGGCCCTCGGATTCAAAGGGACTCTTCATTAGCGACAGAGCCGACTGTCCACCAGGTCTCATCGTCAACCAATTATGGGACCGGATTAAGGTATTTTGATTATTCTTCCCCGTAAGGTTACACCTTCACATGTTATGGTACATGGCCCTTCGGTTATATAAAAAGATATATTTTTTTCTAGGGTACTCCATCCCAGCGTCGGTCAATGGTGACATTAGCCGCTGTGGAAGGTGCAGCCTCTGTATGCAGCGAATTTTGGCGCCGGGTCCCTTAACCTCCCTTATGCCCATCGCGATATGCCCCTGCATATCGACCCGAAGGTAAATCTAGCGATCGGCGAGAGCGAGGGGATTAACACCCTCGAGTACCCTTTCGTACTCGGAGGTTCATGCTGAGAATGGGTCGCTGGATTCCTGCAACCTAGTTCATTGGGGCGAGCCCGGCACGGAGAAGCTTTGGCTATTTATTGGCTCGGACTATACGATGTTTCTGGGGCGCGTGTTGGGCGAGGAGATCGACTTGATGCGTCGTCGAGCATTTGGTAGTCCAAAGGCCAGGGACCCTGGTATATGTTATGGGATCTGTGCCTCATCAGGTATTGAATACGGGAGTTCTCCTGGCCGAGGCCGTGAATGTTGAGGGAGACCATTAGAATTTCATATTCCAGACGCCGCTCTGTCGCTGTCCGGATTCTGTTATCGTCCAAGTCAACAGGAATACTGCCGCGGATCTTCCCGCAGGGCATTCGTGAGGCGCTAAAATGTTACGAGTAAGCTATCGCAACTTTTTAATAATAAAAAGTGACAGATCCTGGGATCGAATCAGAGCCGCCGACTCGCGAGCCAAAAACACTACCAACAAACCACGGCTGCCACCAACCGAAATTGTGCTAATCGGCATCATATTGTAATTGGACGCTTTGCTTACTTCGTTCTTTATATTTGTAAGTGTATCCACACGTAACATAACTTTGACCTTGAAATTCCGGCGTGCGCCCTGCCCATCGGCAGATTCAATTGCTCGCCGTAGGTACTCCTTCATTCTCATCGCGTTCAGAGAGGCCGTAAGTGAGATACAAGTGGATGACTAGGGCACCCTCCGACTCAGCCTCTTTATAGGGCTCATTCAGATAGTCGGGCTGCTTCGATGCGTTGTGGAGCCCTTTATCATCTTAAATCAACACTAAAGATAATGTACAGGCCGATACAGAATCAAGAATATTACCTCCTGAAATCCAGTGGAAATTAGCTGATTGGGCATACACCCTGATAACTAAAAAGCTCGAATATAAAAAAATCGACCTTTTTACCTCAAATGTCAATACCAAATGCGAAAACTTCGGTTCATGGCATACCAACCCAGAATCAGTAGCCGTAGACGCCTTTATATTGTCGTGGAAACACCTTAATTTTTACGCTTCCCTCCTTTTTTAGTAATTTTAAAAGTCTCACGAAAAATCTAAATCGATAACGCAGAGGGAATAGTGGTAGTACCACACTGGGCGACCCAGCCGTGGTTTTCTCTATTCACATATTTGGCTATAACGCCACTAGTAAAACTTGGACCAAATCCTGATTTACATTCTTCGTACTGTTACAGTTATCATCGACTAGTAGAGAAACTTTTCCTGGTAGCTGCCAAATTTTCATGGACTGCTAAATAAAGAAGGGGATGTCGCAGAAAACCGCTAAGATTATGATGGCATCGTTGACGAAGAACACCTTGGAGCAACACGAGAAGGCTATTCGATCATGATGAACTTACTGCCGGGAAAAAGGTCTCTCAGTCTACTACACAAATACTACTGACGTTCTAGAATTTTTCTCGTCTCAACTGGAAGTCGTCGGATCCTACAGCACACTCACCATTAATGTAGGTTAAATATACGTGTGAAAAATTCACTTATTTAGTTTGATTACTGCCTTAAAAGATTAAAATATAAATGAAGGATGATAATTAATACAACCTCATGCGGACTGTATCCCAATCCTTCGTGTATCGGTGCGATCTACGAATGTTGAGGAAGAAGTAACAGTTCATCCTAGTTTTTGTTTTCATCTAAGTACATTTTGAGATATTCATTAAGGGTGTGATGCATCCGCTCTACAGCTCCGTCTAATTGTGGATCATATATTGTTGTGCAAAATTTGTCATTCCAACATTTCATACAAAGATACTTTAATTTTACCAATGAAATACCAATAATTGTTTTTTGAGAGTTTTTGGCGCAAAAGAAAAGTGTAGGAAGCAGTACGCAGACGTTTACTTCGAGGTTGGACTGCATCGAGAGAGAGTTTTTCCAAAAATACATAAATGCTAGGCGCATTGGTGACGTCGAATTCGATAAAGCTGAGAATAACATTGCCCACTTTGTAATCTCGAGAACGAGGCGATGAAATATAATAAGAAGTTATATGCGCATCGCGTCGGACGTTAAAAATATAGTGGATCCCTGTTTTCATGAAAGAGAGAGAGAGAGAGAGAGAGAGAGAGAGAGAGAGAGAGAGGATGATCGGCCGGGCGAAAGGCCGCATCCGAACGGGAAAGAGAGCGGACACCTCGTGTTACTCGACCACTGCAGGAGCTGATGTAGGCCGACGTAATATAACGTGCGACGAATTTCGAGAATGGATCAGGGAGTGGGTGTGTGAGAGAGAAAGAGAGAGAGAGAGTAAACGTGAGAGAATCGCGTATGAACTGGGAGTGCGCACGAGGAGACAAAGCCGCGTATCCGAGCGGCTGATAGCGCGAACCACGTAGCGAGGAGTTTCGGAATTAGCCGGGATTACGTGTACGGAAAGAGTGTGTGATGTCGCCTAGCGCTCTGTATAAATTCGGCGAAAAATAGTGTTAGAAGTGTGATTACGTAGAGGACTGTTGGGTGCGCGGTAGCTCAGGTGATTTGTGGGTTTCTTTAGTCGCGAAGAGAATTAATAATTAATAATAATTTTAGAATTACCTGGAGTTTTACAATCAAATACATCAAGCATAGACACGTTAAAAAATAAAGTAGAATCTAAATAGTCTTTTTATTGGTGAATTTTATAATTTTCCGTGTCGAGTAATACATCATAATTATGTCTAACGACAAGGCTAATGTATTTGAGGTGGGTGAGAACCTACCTGTGACTGAAAAGAAAGCTAGTGCAAAGATATCTAGCAAGGGATTCAGACAACGCAAAACGGATGACTTTCGTCGACGTGTTGGAGCCAAGCAACTACAGGAAGAACGCGAGCGTGTAGAAAAGAGATTAGGTGTGTTTAACTGCGCGAATGAAGAACTTGACCGTATGTTGCTAGAATTAGGTACTACAAGTACCCCAACGGCCGTACCTCTCCCTGTTGCTACTAGAGGCATTCGATTTTCAACTGCTGCTGAGAGATGTCTACAACATGGAACTTTGATTCCATTAATGAGATATGTACGATCTTTCATTATTATAGGGTCTGTTTATTTTTAGCTTATTATAAGCTGTGTATTAGTAAATATGAGCAAGGCGATTGTATTTAAATTGATGTGGCGATGTAATTAAAAATTACAGTGAAAATGAATTATTATTACTTAAATAATACTCTTGGTTCGCATAAAGGTATTCATAAAATGGGAAATATATACTACAGTAGAATAGGTATGACAAATGAATACGCAAGCCAATTAGAAAATATATTTCTTTCCCAAATACACACTGTTAAGGAACACAAAAATTTACAAACTTGTATATTTAACGATATTATTAATCAGTTGATTGACTTATCTAAAAACGGTATCTCATTAAATTACAATAAGAAAAAGATTTATGTTTTTATTTTGGTTTTTATTACTGCTGATAACTTGGAAGCGAATACCATTTTAGGTTTGCCGAAATCTTTTAACGGGAAGGCATAGTCCTGCCATTACCGGCCGAGCAATTGACACAGTTTAAAGCTTATTAAAAATATACATATTTCGTAAGGAGCAACCCACGAAGCATCGCTTTTTATATACTCGATGCAAGGTTTCTTCCTCCCGTAATTAATCATAGGTGGAGATAGGCTGCACGTGGAACTTCGTTCTTCTGCTGGTGCCGATATTGCAGAAGCAGTATTCGATTGCACTACTCCTCGACATTGACCCGTTGCACCTACAGCAGGTTCTGTTCGCGTCTTTTTTGCTCTCAACGTACAGGATTCATAATTACACGGGTTTCTTAAACTGCGCGCTGTAAGCCGATCTATGTAGCCTCTTAATCATGATCCTGCGACGGCGCCACTTTAAATGCGAGCGTTTTCCCATAGCGAGGAGCAGCACTCGAGCGCTGAAGCACTCCGGTCAGAACCGATTCGGCTCGCGCGTCGACGTGACCTATGATCTTTCTCTTCTTTTCTTTCCTTTTATAACGGTTTCGGTTAATAATTAGTTAAAGCAAATCAACTTCTCGCAAGTATCCGTGACCGACGTGTGTGAGGAATTAGTGAACATTCCCGAACGACGCGTGGACGGTCCCATGTGGTCGCAGGAAAGCTTTGCGGCGTCTTACGTCCAGCCAACCGAGGAAGCTCATTTTGCGGCAGGTCATACTGACTGCCCAGCCCGTGCTCGATGTGTGGATCACCCTCAGCCGAGACGTCGAACGCCTTCAACGTGAGCATATGAAAGGAGAGCGCTAATAATTCGCTAAATCTGAGGATTACCGGGGCGTACGCTTCCGAGTCAAAAAAGAATCTTAGGATATTAATATAATAATTAAATATAAACATTTGGTTTTTTATTAAAACATCTTATTAGGGTTAATTTTGACGAAAAACTGTTATTAAATCATTAAAATCATCGTACAAGCCGTCTTAAAAAAAGTGTATTGGTTTATATAGTTATTTAAAAACTATTATACATTAATAATATTACAAATTATATAACAGGAGCAATTTATAGATTAGGAAGCTACAGCTTCCTCAGGCTAATTCTCATGTCAATAAATAATTAACTGAGCATTGAGAGCTGCTTATTAAATTCTCAATTTAGCAGTGTAGTCATTTCATCATAAATTTCATTTTGAATTTTTAACTACATGGCTCAAAACATTTATTATAAAATTTCGTATATAATTTTAATTTCTTGAATTGTCGTAATTTATTGTATGACAATACAACATGAGAATTGTATGAATTGCCGGTTGAAATTTCGGATGAAGGCCCGGTTGAAAATAATTACGTAGTTTTAATACGCAATTGTATTACATATTAAAACACGTAAAAATACGTGTTTATAAGTTTCATAATTCATAAATTTAAATTTACAGATAATATAGTCATATAATCCAATTTCATGTTATTCTCCAAATGGTACAACTATTTATGGCGACTAGAATGCAATCAGTCGAGATTTCACAAACTTTCTGTGAATAAATATTATAGTTTGAAATTGTCAAAAGTAACAAAAATCCGTATCAACGGTATGTATCAAAAGGTTCCAATTCTTTACGTGACGTATCACGTATCAAACACGTATTTTAATATGTAATACAATTACGTATTAAAACTACGTAATTATGTTCAGCCGGGGGAGGCATTAGATTTTATAACTCGAAAATGCATTTGCAAAATGACTATCAATAAAGCTCAGGACCAAACATTTTTGAATGTATTAATTAATTTGCAAACAGATGTATTTAGTGATGGACACTTATATTTTGCAATTTCACGTATACGTTCTTTAGAGCGAATTGAAATTATATTTAGGTTTGAAACAAGATAATAATTAATATAAAAATTGTTTATAAAAAATTTTATAATAAATAGAACATCAAATTTGTATATAAAAATGGTTAAATCTTTATTATCTTATTATTATTAGTATACAATATAAACGAATAAAATATTTATACATGTTTAACTTATGCAATACACATGTAAAATCTTGTCAAATTTGATCATTTAAAATTATCTAGTACATATGTATATACAAAGAAAAAGATTTTTATATACTTTAATTATATGTACACACACACACACACACGCACGCACGCACACACCCACACACACACACACAACATATTTTCACAAAACGCAATATGTTATATAATATAATTAATATTAATATGAAAATTAAATAAAAATTTTGATTATTCCTTATTGAAGTTTTCTTCGTCGACTTGGACTCTGTTCTTCCTCTTCGTCCTTTTCCCTTTTTCGTCGACGTTGCACGCCACCAGCACAGCCCGTGCATCTACGCAGGCTCAATAATTCATCCTGGTGCTCATTGTTCGGACAATCAAAACAGTGCACCAAAATATTCTCCTCTCCATTTTTGTCGTACTCGTCACGACATGCTTCACAACTCCTCCACACGGGCAGATTACTTCCGCAGGATTCGCAACACCCGTAGTTAACGTTGTTAGCGAATTCTAATTCTCCTCCATATTCGGCACCGCCTATACTCTACACATTCACACTCTACACAGGGAGGTTATTCTACACGGGCATACTCTACACAGATTTTCTCTACACGCACACACTCTACAAAAGCTTTTAGGTGAAAAATTCTAAAGGAGCATACTCTACACAACTTTTCTCGACACGCGCATACTCTACACAAGCTTTTTGGAGGAAATTTCTAAGCGAGCATACTCTACACAGTTATTTTCTTTACGAATATGTCCTGCACATAAGCTTTTTGGTGAAGATTTCGAACACAATTATTTATTCTTTTTTATTTTTTTTATTAATTATTTTTCCTTCATCGAATATTTTCACAATAGTATATTACGATACATGTGCCTTAAGTAGCCCATTATTGCACGGCGTAAGATTAGCTCCCGAGTGCAGCAAGATGTGAGTATGAAAATGTACTATTATGAGAATATTCGATGAAGGAAAAAAAAAATAATTGTGTAGAGTACGGTGTAGAATTTTTCACCTAAAAGTTTGTGTAGAGTGTGCGCGTGTAGAGAAAATCTGTGTAGGGTATGCCCGTGTAGAATAACCTCCGTGTGTAGAGTGTGAATGTGTCGAGTATAGGCGGTGCCCCATATTCCGCTTCCAGCCCGTGGGTGTAAGTGTGCCCACGCTCCTGCTCTTCGCGCTCGGAGTCTCTGCTGAAGGTGGCAAAGATGTCCTCCATCTCCGTCGGCTCTTCAAAGGCCCGGAAGTGCTGGTTGGATTCGTTATCGTCCCGCAACCAGCACCTGTCGAGATGAATTTTCATCCACGACATGCTAATTTAAATGCTTTAGATGCATGCCATAACACCACAATCCAGACACTCTGTATCTGGGTTCCTCCTCGTAGAAGGTGCTGGTCTCCCTCTGGAGTTGGTACCCATATCTCCTCATTGCGCATAATAAACGCACAAAGTGATGAATAAATCGTAAAAATATTATTATTTAGCAATAATAGGACATTAAGATAGTATAATGAAATGTATAAGGAAATTTGGGATAATTATTCCCATATAATCGGGCAGCTTTTTTTAGTATGCTGCCATTTTGTTAATTTTTAATATTTCAAAAAAATCCTAGTTCGTGGTACAAAGAATTTGATTTAGTTTAATCTGTCATTGTTTTTATCAGTAACTGGATTTCTAAGGGCCTCTACGATTGCTGCCGATTTACATCTTATATTTTTGGGGACTTCATGGCGTAGCGTATAACTCGACTTAGGCTCGATATATTTTTATGAAAATTTTTATGTAAACTCATCACGTTTTACAACTGAGAAACTGTACTAGCCTCTCAAATTCTTTATCAGATCTCATTCATAACACGTATTCAATGAAAAAAAAAAGGTTTTGTAATTTTATTCTTCTTTAATCGAGTGTTGGTTGCTATGGTTGTATTCGAGTAGTCATATAATTATCTGAAATTGTTGTCCGAATGTCTGAACTTTCGAAAACTTTGATTTACAATTTGCTTCTACCTAGAGGAACCTTGTGATAGTAATTTTTTGAGTTGTGAAGACATGTTAAAATTGTTTTGTGAGGTGTTCGAAATCAAAATAAATAGTTTTTGAAAAATGTTTGTAAGAATGAATGTGTGTCTTCGGGTGTGTGCGTGTATACGCCTGGATCTCAGCTTCTGCACGGTCGATTTTAGTCGAACAGGTATCATTTTTTTTCGTTTTTTTTTTGTGTAAAGGCGGGTCAAAAATCCAGATTCTGATTTGGTTGATACGTTTTTGTTTCTTTCGACTATTCATTTTTTTTATTTTTGTTTTTTTTAATAATAGAATAGAGATATTTTTATTGGATGGATAGTATTGGTACGAGTATAATAGAAATTTTTTTTGTAAAAAAATAATTTTTGTATTTCGATTTAATAAAAGGAATCGATAAATTAGGTTTAGGAAATTTTAAAAATAAATTGGCAGCACGTGTGTTTGTGTGTGTATAATCTAAGTATAAAACTCTTTTACATACTTAAATAATCTCTAATTTATATTAAACTAAATTCTGTATAGGTATGGCCAAGCCTCTGTCAAACCAGAGATCAAAAATAGATTTTCTTGAAACTCACAGTAAATGTTTTGCTACTCATCCCGGATATCTCTGAATTTTTTCAGATTTCTTTTACCCAATGCTGTGGATATAAGAAGTCAAAAACTGAATTTTGATAATTTTTTGTATTTTTAACCGATTTTCATTAATTTGTAACTCCTCAGCGAAGCATTTTTTGCAATAGACACAGGAATAGTTTTTTTTTAGAATTTACTCAGCTTTTCAATAAAAATACTTATTGAAAACTTACAATAAATATTAAGATGTAAAATATTTCAAAATTTTTCTTCGGTTTTGAGCTAAAAATTAATAAAAATTCTGAATTTAATGATGAAATTCGTCTAAAAGTTTATCAATATTAAACAATTTTTAGGCTCAAAAACGAAGCAAAATTTCGAAATATTTTACATAGACTTCTTTTCTTGTATTTTTTCGTAGAATTTAACTATATTTTTTTCAGACCTGTGTACGTCTTTTTAAAAAAAATAATGACACGAATGAATTTGTTTAGATCCAAAAATGATCCCAGCCCATTCCGGGATTCATACTAACACTTTTGGACAATAAAAAGGTATCTCCATGAATTTTATAGTAGTGAAAGTCCGGATCAGATTTTTAATGTTTTTAACTTATATGTTTCATTTGCACATATGTAAGTGAAAGCATAAACGTACGGCGTTAAAAGTATTATTATTGAAAAGTTGAGTAAATTTAAAAAAAAACTATTCCTGCGTTTATCGCGAAAAATGCTTTCCTGAGCAGTTATAAATTAATGAAAATTGGTCAAAAATCACAAAAAATCATCAAAATTCAGTTTTTGACCTCATATATCTCAAAAACTATGGGTAAAAAAAATCTAAAAAGTTCAGGGATATCCGGAATGAGTAGCAAAACATTTCCTGCGAGTTTCAAGAAAATCTATTTTTTTGACCTCTCGATTTGACAGAGACGTGGCCACTCACGCACACACACCATGTGTTAGATAATTTTAAATTCAGAGTTATGTTGCTGATTGAATGGAATCAGAGAATGTTGTGCATGATCACGCCCTTAATTGCCTCTATATTAGCAAAATATCGGGCCCCCTAGTTTTCACACAATAACAGAGCCCGAACTACGCGAATGTGTTATTTAGAGCTGACGAACTGATTGAGCCCTCGTTGTTCCCCTATAGCTCGCCTATAGTTATGCACGGAAAAAAGACTGCGTCGGTATCGTTTTATGCGCAGCATTATATCATTTGGAAAATAAGGCTGAATGTCGCATTATTACAAACGTGTCGACAAAGAACACAAAAGTTGAGAAAAGTTACAACTCAAATGAACAGGAATGCCTCGCGGTTATTAATTGGGCTTTGCGGCGAATCTGGCATTATTTGAAAGACGGTAAATTCACGCTTCAAACGGATAACCGCGCCCTCACTTGGCCCCATAAGACGAATGGTGGAAGGGGTAAATTATATCACAAATGTGATTACCCATTTCAGATATATTGTTCAATGCTAAAACAACACAAATATCCCACAGTATTACAGTCAAAATATATCTGATATGGGTAATCAACATGTATGAAAGAAAGAAGCGAGTCAGCGCCTTCGAAGTTAAATTCAGTTCAACTGTGAACATAGTAACATCAGTACGCAGAACGACTATTTGGAAGAAATGGCTCCCAAGTGTTTCAAAAAATCCGAATTAGCCGAAGACGAGCGCGCCTTATGCGCAATAAGGAGATATGGATACCAACTCCAGAGGGAGGCCAGCACCTTCTACGAGGAGGAACCCAGATACAGAGTGTCTGGATTTCGTACAACGCCCGAAAATCTGTGGCATCATTTAACAATGGTGTTGTGGCATGGATCTAAAGCATTTAAATTAGGAATTATGGAGGCCACTATGTCGTGGATGAAAATTCATCTCGACAGGTGCTGGTTGCGGGACGATAACGTATCCAACCAGCACTTTCGGGCCTTCGAAGAGCCGACGGAGATGGAGGACAACTTTGCCGCCTTCGGCAGAGACTCCGAGCGCGAAGAGCAGGAGCGTGGGCACACTTACGCCCACGGACTGGAAGCGGAATATGGAGGAGAATTAGGATTCGCTTGTTAGCTACATTAACTACGGGTGTTGATACTGAGGCATTAGCGGTACATAACCGACACGCTTGTCCTACTGTGCCAGTATCAAACCAGCCGCTGTTTAGATCTTCGATAGAAGTCGCAGTTTTTGATGAGGCATTAGCAAGACATAACGCATAGGATAGTTGTACTGTGCTACTGCCGGTGTTTAGACCTTCGAAAAAAGTCACAGTTCTTCATATTGAGGCATTAGCGGTCAGGAAAAGTCTAGGAGATATAAATCACATTATCCCATATATTTCCAAGGGTGATACTTCTATTTTAGGAGTATAATAGCCAGCCAGAGCCTGGATGTAACGATTTCTATAGTGTTGATCAGCCGATCAATCTGTTGGCCACCAATGCCTCAAAGTATAGGCAAAAATAGATAGGAACAAAGTAATAAAGCATGTGCATAAAAAGCACCCCGCGACAGCGTGACCAGGTGGCGATTTTGTGTTTCACTTCCTCTTGAAGAACGTGACGTCATGCACGTGTGGGTGAGAAGGATAGGAGATCGCCACCTGGTCACCGTGCTCCGCGAGTGGGTGCCGCAAGCCTCTATATGTATACTCATAGGAGTATTTTTCATTGAAGGTTGCTCGTCGGTGCTTGCCATCTGGCGGCTCGCTCGGATACTACAATCCCGAACAGCTATCTTACTTTTAAATTTATGAATATGTGCAACCCAAGTCTAGCTATCTTAAGACAAGACCTTAGTAAGTAACTTAATTAGTACTAAATATATATAGCATGTATTGTTACGTGACAACTTCGTGGTTGCCAGTCGATTGTTTTCTTTTCTTCCTTTAGAACATTTTCTTATTATATTTTTCTTTTTTTTGATACATATATTAATTCATTCCTCACGCGTACAATTATTAGCTCCGAAAATCACTCTAAAAGGCGACATGGGCACCACGAACTTGTCGAGTGCTAAAATACATCAGTCGCTATTGAATTAATATTACAGAGTACACCCAATGTTCGTACATTTATTCTTTTATACATTTACATAAATATTAAGGAAATAGTGCAACTGTTATTAACAAATAGTCGTGCTAATAATTGGATCCGTTGAATAAACGAAATTTAACACAAATAATCAAGGGAGTGACATAAACACGAATTATCGATCATTAACTGTATAACCGTTCGATTGAAAAGGATTAATTAATAAATCCCCAATTTCGAGCAAGGCGCATAAAGATAATAAATTCGAAGGAAACCAATCAGAGGATTCATATATATAAATACATATACGAAATTAAAACTACAGCGTAGTACCATCTAAACGAATTCCTGCCAATATCAATTTGGAAAGAATTTTCTTATAATTTAAATATACATAATACACTATTCCTCCGGGTAGATTGTTCGTTTAGCGTTTAAAAAATTTTCCATATTAGGAAACGCGACGAAAATTGTATGAAATCAAACGCGACCGAGTTCCATACAAAACGTGAATCCCTCGTGCGAGTTAAATCCTACATCCTTTTAGTGTTGAGGACAATTCACTATAACCTGTAGACTATTCATCCCACAATAAAGATTCTTTTTATTCCAACTCTACACAACTAAATTACACATGCCATAAAACATAAACATAATTTTATGACTTATAAAAAACTAAGTTACAAAAATCATAATATTGTTATAAAAGTAACAAAAACTAAATCATAGTTGTAAATAAATAATAATTAGTAGACGCAGTTATTTTAAAATTGTGTAGACCTTATATAAGATATTTAAAAATGTAAGGACGCACGTAGGCACGGGTTGCTTGGCGCTGCGCTCCGGCCTTGGCCGCAATCGCGCATATTCACGGCAATGTTTAAACATTCGTACCTTTTATTTGGATGGAGTGCACTAAAATGTTTTTGCACAGATGATTAGTGTATACTTTAAAGAATAAAAACTTTAAAAAAAAACTTATTTAAAACAAGGAGAAATTAGTTAAATTGTCAATTGTTTATTTCAAAAATAATTATTTATTGATAAATTAAATTTTTTCAATATGAATAATATTTTTTTCGATTCTGCGACTATTTCTGAACCCACCATTAAAATTTTGTTAATTTTTAATAATTATTTACGGAAATATAGCAATTATGACGAAAAGAAGGTCAAAAATTCATTTGATTCTAACTTTTAAAAAAATTGTAATTTAAAAAAAATATTTTAGGACATTCTTTTTCACATATAAACCTTTAAAGATCTACCAAAACACATGCGAAATTCTACTAGTCAATTTTTAGTGGCCCGTTTCAGAAAGTTTGACTCAGAGTCACTTTCTTCTCCAAGTTATTGTCGCATATGTATGGCTACAAAATAGACTACAAAATTATTGATTAAAGAAGATACAAATCTTCTTCGTACTATTGAAAATTATCATACTGATCTAGAACGTAAACATACAGTTACTACCGGAATAAAAGAAAGCTGCATTTTCAATGACTTAAGGGGACAAGCCATAGTTCAATCTGAAAAAAGGTAGTGAATAAATTCATTAATAACAAAGCCCATATATATTTTTAAGGGTTCAAATTTCTTTATCATCAAGTTGTATAATTACCTATAATTTAAGACTACATTATGCAGGTATTTGAGATTCAAGCCTTGCAGTCCATTAAATTTAAAAAATCCTTCTGAATCAGAAGCTGGTATGTCATTGCCGCAGAAAATTTTTTTAATAAAGCAAGATAGAGGTTTGATTATTTAGAAGTACCTTTGTAGTTATAACAGTTATAGAAAATGTGAGCTACTTTTCTTTTTAAAACTATTTTAAAATTGTTTTTTAATGAAAAATCTAATTTAAAAACTTTTTTTTAATTAAAATGTCAATGTTTTTTGCAATTTTATTGTTTAGCTTTTTTCTAAAGCCTTTATTAAAAAAGTAGCTCACATTTTCCATAAGCAATACAATTTCAAAGATGTTGCTAAATTTTCAGACCATTACCTTGCTTTGTTAAAAAAAAAATCCTGCGACAATGACCCTGTAAATACAAAAAAAACAAGTTTTTCGGCGAGATTTTGAGAAGGAAAATTTCAAAGATATTTCTATGACAATAATTTAAATATTAACATAATTTAAATTGAACATATATATACTGTAAGGTAACAATCACATTAGAGACTATTTACCCCCTCGCTAAAGAAGTGGTGTGGACCTCATACACACTCAGTCTCTTAGGCGTAGAGCAAGCAGTTGATGCAGTGATCCACGCTGAGGTTGTGTTGATGGACGAGGAGAGCAAATTGTCCCATAACTCCCTCAACTATCTCAATTCACTCAAGATATAAGGGCACCCAATGGCATTCCTTAGTCCATAGAAGCATTTTCTTATTTTTTCCTTCCAACAAACTATCCACTACATCAAGAAGGTATTGAAGTATCCACATAGTGCCTGTAGTGTATTTTGGGCGGAAGGAACATACATAATAATGTTAACAATTACGATACAAAGGACAGTCTTTATTTCAATACAAGTTACAAATCCAATTAGGTAAAAGAGCAGTGACAATTTAAAAAAAAACGCGAGCAAGAGCTCAAAAGCATAGCAAGTGTAGCAGTGATTTGGTAGGTGCAACGGCTCTAGGGGACGAATTTAATAGTCTCCAACGCCAACTATGTATGGACCGCTGTTACCTGTATATACATTAATTGGTAGTTTTTGATGGTTTGTTTACATACATTAATTATCATTTTTATCAAAACAATGGTACAGAGGGCCTGGAACAGGAGCTGTAACTCATCGACGGCTTCCCATACGAGTATATAAACTACTCGTATTCTTCATCAAAATCTCTATAACCAAGAAAAACAGAACACTCATCAATTTCTTTTATAGACTCTGTAGAACCTTACTAGTCGCCTTAACAATAGAAATTACAAAATAACGAACACCTGTGTTTCAAAAACTCTCGCGTCAATGCATATCAACGAGGGACGCGCGCGCGCACATTAACTGCCCCTGCATCGTCAACGACGACAGCTCGATATTTCCGGCTCTGGAGAGGCCAATTAAAGTGTGCGGCCCGCGGAATCCTGCACGCTCCTATTTTGAGAGAGTGCGCGACACGCCGTCCTTTGCTCGATCTTCTTGCCTATGAATTAATTAGCACGTCGACGAGGAAGAATCCGCTTGCGTAGGTATTGATTAATTTTAATTAGTCATGCGCCCAACACGAGCTTTTTCGACGCAATTCTGGATTTGCATTAACCTTATTTTCAGCGCGTTTGTTTTTTCCCGACTGCTGCTAGCTTTTAATAGGATGCGATCGTGGCATACATACGCGACATGGATCAACGAAATAGCGCAACGACATGGATCGCCAGACTGACCCGGTCGACTTGAAATGAGGCGTTCTGATATGAGCACGAACTTTATAAATAGATAATTTTAGAAAAAGAAGAATAAATTAATCGATACTTGACTCGTGACTTACTGTGCTAAAAGAAGAAAAGAAATGGAAATCGATTAATTCCATAACATAATGTGTGAAAAATTATTTTCATAAAGAGATAAAGAAGATCTTAGAAAAGTTTTTTAATACTCTTCGACGCATCCCTTGAGATTTAATTATTTATTCTCTTCAGTTATCCCAATCGATTAATTTTTACTATATTTATTCATAATATCTGTGTATTTTTTCGAACTCAAAATAAACAACAATTTTGAATCACATTAAGATTCAAATCTCCCTTCACAAACTGCCAAAAAGAAACCTATCAGCATCCATCACTTCTCGCTCACGCTCTCATCCCATTACCAGTACTTGCGCAGCACACATTAAAAACGCAGTCTTGTTACGACCTCCGAATAATCTTGCGCAGAGCGAAAATGGATATCCTCTTACAAGCGGCGACTTCCTGAAAATCTTCCGCACGGCACAAACGAAAAAGTCGACGAAGAAGGTAAAGAGGGTGCGCACATCGTAATACCGGCACTTAGCAGAGTATAAATAAGCGTTAAATCCACGGGGCTCTAATCTGTACTTTTTCCATCGCGGAGAGAATACATTATCAGCCGTGCGGGGAACTTTATCGTCCGATAACGAGCTGAAAGCACGAGTGCGCGGAAAAATAAGGGAATGCGGAACGCGGGCGAGCGGTATATCAAAGGGTCTCTCTTGTCACAGTTCGCGCTAATCCGCGTAATCTGTCGCGAGGTGTGTTTATTTTCTTAATGCGTTGGTAAAAGATGGGTTTAGAGCATTAGATGGTATTTAAGCGAGATGAGAGACTGGTAAACTTTCGGCGGCGTATAATTAGGTAATTGTTTCAGATCATCAACATTATTAGACACCTTATCATTGCATTTGCAAATAATAGATTTTATATTAACTAATAGAAACGTTGGATATGACGATGCAGTTTTTAAAAACACTAGAATTAAAGAAGAGGGAATGATGAATTTATGACTGAATTCATCTCAAATTATGCAGTCTGCGTATGCCGCCATCACCGATCTTTTTTAAATTTTAGTATATTATTCTAATTATAATCTAAACATTTTTCTTTGCATTTTATGACATCAGCGTTCTCAAAAATAACGTAAAAATACGGAATCTCTTATATACTTCTCGATAGGTAATTACGTCCTCTATCACATAAAAAATAAATCGACGAAAAAAATGGCTTTTACCCGAAAAAATGAATTTTTCTAAAAAGCGCATACAATATCCTAGAATTCTTCTTAACGATTTTTTCAGTTACTCTTTTATCTTGGATCCTGCAATCAGATCGTCATTCTTTTGATTTATCTAAATTTTTATTTGGGCTTGCTACCGGTAACAGTTTTTGCTAGCGCCAGAGTATTAGCAACCGGTCATCTTTGCGTGTTGGTGAGTTCGCTTCTTCTAGCGTACATTCAAACGTCAGCGACGTTGCATTTGGACGCTAAACTAGCTGAACATGTCTTGCCGATACTCGAATAGTATGCTATTCGTTACTCGGTTTTATTTATGTCCTTAGAGCTAGCATTCACACACCCTCTACAGTGGCATTTCCACGTTTCGGCTATTGCTCGCTTCAGTCTGGAACGACGTAACGTCCATATTCTTAGTCGTTATCATATCCGTGGAGTGACTGATACGGAGATGCCCATCCTGGAATCGCACTTCGAGTTCTAAGACACGGTGGGCTGCGAACCACTCAGCCCTTCACTAAATGGGCTCTAGAGCGTCAGGGAGACGGGAGGCTTTGCAATTTGTCAATACTTTAGACGTTAAAATTTTTTAAAATTAGCATATTTATCATTCCGTACAACTTGACAAACATTTTAGAAAAATTACCACTTTTATCGAGACTTCAACAATTGCGATAACCAATCACACAAATCACAATTATGGTTAGTAATTTAATCAGCCTAATAAACATGATTTCATCAACAAAAGTGAAGTGCCACATCCAGTGACATCCATTCGAATTAGTCCAAATTTATTAACGGTTATAATGTCATTTTTATCCACTTATACGCGTAATATAATGCTATAGTTACGTGGGAGCAACATCTATAAATGCATTTTTTTATTCCATTCTGTACATTTATTTTCATTTTTCTTTTCTCTGCGTGTTATTAACCTGCAATCTGCATCAAATACATTGCCGTTTTCAGCATAGTAGAGCTTTATCATTATACAACCTATACATGGTATTATAATTGGAAAATTATTGATAATAAAATAAAAAAGTCAATACTGTGTACGACTGAGGGTGTTTATGTTGTTCTAAAAATTAAAGAAATTTCTAATAGCTGAGATTAAACAGAAAACATCCGCTTTCAGATGCTAAAAAAAAAGGAAAGGCGCCGTCGCTTTATCCTCTCCGCACGATGAAGCTGATAATAGCGATAGACAAGTCTCACAAAAAGCGTGAAAATAAAAACCGGGGGGAATCGTCAGATAAATAAATGAATCGCAAATAAAACTAAGAAGAGAAGACTTCCAGTTATCTAAAAAACGTAAAATTCAAAAGAAAGCTACAGAGGAGGGAGAGGCGAGCTTGAATGATGTCATATTGACCTTTTGACATAAATTTTTGCGAGTCGTCCGAATTGGATCAGTTTGAGTGCTACTGCTGGTGCTGTTGTTTGCTACTTGAAAGGTAACGGGACTTTCTAAAGAGTTAATAAAACTAAATTGTTAAATGTATACATAATTTAAAACTTCAATTATTTGTTCATATTTATAAATTAGTTGTTAACTTAAAAATCGCTTAATTGGTGAAGAAATATTTTATAATTTTGATTTTTTCCTATTATTTAACTTAATAATTGATAAGTAAAAAGCTTTAATATACTTTTATTACTAAAATATTGCTCTTTACTATTAGATTTATTTCGAGTCAATAGTTTTCTTTTTAATTCGAATTATGCATGGCATATAATTGGTAATAGCTGTAAGTACTTACAATAAAAAACTCAATTTAATTATACAATTACAACGACAATTACGAAAAGTCATCTATTTAATAATTGCTGTTTTTTATTCTTGGATTTAGTAATTTTTTTAGTATTGCTCGATTTGCATATCATTAATTACGAACAATACCCAGTATAATATGTTGCTATACAGAACTTGACTGATTATACATAGTTTCGCGTTCGTTACTTTCTCCTGCGTCAACAAGTAGATTAAAAACTAAAGCACAACAAAACGAGTAGATTAATTAATTATTATCAGTCTACTTAATAATTTATAAATACCCGAAAATCAGCATTTGTACATTATAATTTATTATATAATTAAAGTAATCGACCAAAATATCAACAAAATATTTTATTGATTTCACATACACGGAAAAATGAATTTGTGTGCGCGCACGTTCACACACATACATCTAATTTAATCGTATAAAGTTTGAATGGTTTGTATGAAATCTTCATAACGTAAGTTATTTTTGTAAAAATATATAAAAAAAATTTGGAACAAGATAAAGTTGTGAAACATTTCTCTCGCTAAATAACTTATCCCAAGGTCTGCCCATGCCAAAATAACACTATCAGTTTTTTAGGAAATCGTAAACATTGTTAACTACTATAAAACATTAAATGAATCCTGCAAATTCTTAAATTTTATTTATTCTAAAATATAAAAATGTTGCTTTATACGAACTCATTATTAACTAATTATATTGGGATACCATCTAATATGTAGAAAAAATCTTATTTTTATAAGAATAATACACTTATATGTGTAAAATTATATAGATGTATTACATTATTAGAATTACACCACATTATATAAAAGAAAAAGTTGCTTTTATAGTTGGTTGTAATAACACATGCAATACTTTCTTATATACATGATTAAGATAATGTTATCTACTGTTTATGTAATCATCACTGTTTTATGATATGTGATTTAAATATCAAAGTTCGAGATTGCTAAGTTGAATGGCGCAAAACAGTTTGAAGATGTTATATTCCCAATTTATTATAAAATATAACTATGTACTAATCATAATGCAATGAGAAAATAATGTAATTTATGACAAACTATTTAAAAACAATAATAAAAAGACAAATAATAAATCATGTGTATACTTTTTGCAGAATAACCGAATCACTACTTCACCATGTCACTTGCCACCGTTCTGTTGGCCCTGATCCTGGCTCCGGCCATTTTCGCAGCTCCAAACCGCAACTGTCTTCTGTTCTGCGACGATGATTTCCCAGCCGTGGCAGCCCCATCAGGCAGCTACGGCAATGCCCCATCAGGCAACTACGCCAGTGCCCCTCAGCGTCAAAACGGTGGTTACAACCAAGGTTACAATCAGGGATACTATGCCCAACCAGCTCGTCAGCAGTCCTATTACCAACCACGCGGTGGCCGTCTTGAGAATTTCGGTGACGGTGGCATGATGCAGCAAGTCGAAAGTAGGGCTGGTCCCCTAGATATCGATGCTATGCTTATGCACAGTTCAAGCCAGAGCAGCCAGAGCGCAACCCATGGTTTCTTAAGGATGCAGTCAAGACCCAGACCATCTGAGCCCATACGCCAAAGGCCATGCCTTAACGAATACGTCGATCCGTGCATGTAAGAACGAATGAAAGATGAAGAGAGATCGTGATGTCGGAGGGAATGAAGTTTGCTTCGAGTTACCAATGTGTCAAATAATTGGCTTGAAGGATAATAAAAATTTAATTACTGTTTGTATATTGATTTTCATTTCTGAGTATGACCCATTCCCTTTATCATATGTATATAACTTAAATATAAAACCGCTTCTTGTAATTGTTAAAAAGAAATAGCTTATAAGCTTGATAATTATAAGACAGTTACCATTGTGAAAATTAAAAATTAGAAACAGATATATAATCGTAAGTATTTTGTACAACACTGCAGAAAAACTTGAGCATAATTTTGTTCAAATAAGTAAGTTTACGTACTTTCGGCATTACAATAAGGAAGTTTGGATAAAATTTGGAAGTTTGGATAGCATACGAGATTCTTAATTATCTTTGTTTTCGTGAATTCTAACCGAATAAAAGACCTAAATACTTATCAAGGAGCGCGGGCGCGCTCCGAAGGCCTTATAGATGTAATACTTTACATATTTTGATTTATTACTTTTATACCTAAACATTTAGGTATGCTATCCTAGATATTGCTAAATATTATATGTAAAATTTTAGCTAAATTACACGGAAAATTGCTTAAACCCTACAAAACAGCAATTTTTTTGATATTTATGTATCTTATTTTGGGTAGTAATCCATGAATCATCTATTAAAATGATAACAGTATCGTCTACATATGAAATTATTATCAAGACAAGAATTATAAAAATCTTGTATTGGCTTTAGAAAATCATAAAAAACTATATCTTAGTTTTGGTTTTGAATCAATTACTCTTGACTTGTTTTCATCTTGTGTCAAACTACTGATCTAAATAAAATATCATTATCATAAATAACAACATAATCTTTACTTAAAACATTAACAAATTTATGAAGTTATAATATAATTCGAAATTATAAACACTATATTATATCAACAAACAAATTTATCATAGATAAGATAATTTAAAATTAAATATAAAAAATTCTGAGATACTATAGTTGATCAAATGTACAACTTTTGTCACAAAAGGATTTCCAGATTTTGATTCTGCAAGTAAAATATTTAAAAAGTTATACTTTTTATCAACGATGATTTATTCTATATTGTTTTCTCTTTATCAAAAGAAACTGTTTTTTCAAAATATTGACAATACTAATCATTTTGGCGACCATCATTTTAAATTGTTTGGCTATTGTATAACTCACTCTTGTCTCGATAGTGTCTTGAAAATCAGTACAAGACAATATTAAGATTAGTTTTGTTACCTTGTAAAGCACTACTTAACATGTAAGTTAAAAAACAGTCAATATACAATCTGATTTTGTGTACCCTAACAGTAATTTGCAATAATTATTTTTGAACCAAAAAACAAAGCCGTTTTAAACATACCTTTTTATTCTCCCTCTTTTCATTTCCACTAAAAACCACACATAACCTAGTCGGACAATCAAACCCGTACCAAACCAAAGCCATCGGCGCATCATCACCGGCACAGCGGAAATCAAGCGCGGAGTGAAATCCTCGCACCGGGACCCTTAGCCATCCGCCACAACGACCATCACGTCTCTCTTCCTCTCCCTCTTCACCTATACGGTATACTCGTCGTCGTCGTTGCAGCCACCAACGACGACGACGACGACGACGACGAGGGAATTGCGGAAGGACAGGTGGCCTAATCTCGCCTAATCTGCGGTCCATAGAAATTAATGTTACGAGCCCGTTCGCGGCCCGTCAATGGGCACAAGAGGGAGATACGAGTAAGGAGAGGGACGACAGAGGAGTTACTTGCTTAGTCGCTAACTTTTTTTGTGGTCGTCGACGACGTTAGCCAATTCCAAGGGAGAGTACTGGTGATAATGGCGATGAGGTTTCACGAAGGCGGTAAAGGCATTATTCGATGGGGATTATATGATTCGAATGACAAAGAATGTTTTTCTTTTTCTTCCAGCTTAAGTTTAATGTAGATTCAACATGATTCTCTCCGTAGTATAGTTTTGAATAAATATTTTTTCTGTCATAGTTTTCTTTATGTTATAAAATGATCAAATTTATTTACCTTTTTAAATTACATAAAAACTTTTGAATTATTAGTATTACGCTTCCAGTATATGCAGGTGTTTTTTCTGACCACTGCGTCAAGCCACAGGTACGTAAATACATAGACACTTTACCTTTGAGAAGCAACTAGATTTTAGCTTTATTTTTTTAAACGCTTCTTATTTGTAATTTAAATTTAACTTCATTAAAAAGTTTTAAACTACTATTTTCCCGTCAACTGAGAACAACGTGTTGCAAGAATGTACCTGCAGCGGATGTAATCATTTCCGCTTCCGACCAAAAATGTTTTGTGGTCAATAAATGAGCCACATTTTCTATATTAAGGCAACATATGTGCCATATATGGCTCCAGCGAATGAGAAAAATATTGACAATACTTTTTTTCATAACATGCCCAATATTTCCTTTTTCTCATAGCATGGATTACATATGAGTATTATATGCAACACAGTCGTTACAATTTTGTGGTGGTATTTTGCGCAGGATAATAAAAAAAATAATTGACAATAAGTTAGAAAAGTTATATGTTTACTGATTAATCATCTTTAATCGATTCATGACAAAGTAATGAAGGACTTCTCAACAGTTAACATTCTCCCAAACCCTTCTCCACCTTAACCCGTTACACTCTACCAGACAAACGAGATGATCCGCCAAGAAGCGCCAGCGTCAATCATTCGCAATTCCAAGCGTTACAAGGCTCATCATCTCCCTCCACCTCCCTCTCCTCGATCATTCTCCTCCTCCTACCGTCGCGTCGCACGCACTTCGCTTCGCGCATACCTGCTGCAATCGTCTCTCTCTCTCTTGCTTGCATTCTGCGCGTCTCGAAGTGCTTCTATGCGGATCATCCGCCGGCCGGCATCTCTCATACGCGCGGAATCCTCCGGTAGATCGCGTTTAGGAGGGGTGGGAGAGCCGTAGTACGCGCCCGTCTGCTATACTACTATACTACGCATCGGTGTACAGGTTTCAAGGGGGCAGCAATAACTTGCGAGAGAGCGTCGCGTCTACGTACGTCTGTCCATCTGAGTGATGCGTGCGCGCCAGAATCCATGGAAGGAGAGAGGCGCCGAGAGTGCTCGTGGAATGCCACGCGCCGGCGAGATCGAGGACCACGTTGGCGATTGATTGGGAAGAGGAGGGGAATGAAAATCAAAGATGATTGGTAGAAAGTTAGAGTAAATGTAGAATTTTGCAAAAGGGTTGTTCATGTCAATCATGATTATCTTTATTTTGTTCTTTTTTTTTTGATTGTCAACCTCATATGAGAAAAATGTATCTACGAAATGCGTTTATAATCCTGAAAATTTCTGAGAATAAAAAAGAAAAATACTCAAAAATCCAAATTGGCACACTAGCACGTACGAGTAATACAAGAAGCACTGCTGCTCTGCAAGACATCAACATCCACCTATTGTCATCTGTCGATCGATTGATTATTTACACCTTTCTGAGTTCCATAGTAAAGAACAGTGACCATTGTATTAATTATTCAATATGACTCTTGCACTGGCTCGAATCAGCCTCTGTAGGGCTTTCAAACTGAAAAGACGTTCATTAATAAATTAGTTACTCTAACTTGTAGTACATTGTTTATTTATCTTAAAACTGCATACCATCTCCTTCGGTCGATCACCGGACAAATTACATAACTCACGCATACATATATGTACACACATTAATATTAAGGTAATGTAACATACCGAAATTTTAGAATGTCTATATCTTTTACAAATATTAATGAAATTACTCAAAAAAATCTTTTAGTATAGTATTTACGTATACGGAGCGCCTGGCAGATCCATTTTTTTTTAAATCTACTCAGGACTTATTTAATTAAATAAAAACCACAATGTCGGTAAATAGGAATCTATATTTTCAAATTTTTATCTAGTTTTAAAACGGGCGTATTTCATAGAAATGCTGATAGAATATCACAAAAAAAATTCTAAGCATAGTAGTTACATATACGGAGCGCCTGGCAGAATTATTTTTCCATATAAACATTCGAATGTTAATTCATTAAATAATGAAATTGGGTTGATTTTCGGTATCACATGGCCTTAACAGCCCGTTATAGCAAGATTGCTTAAGAAATATTGGTATCTTTGCAAACCAAGAATATTTCATAAGACTATTGCGTAAATCACAATAGATATTGCGCTTACGGTATTTGTACTTGCGGATCTGTATTTGTAAGACAGAATTTAATAGATCCAACACGCAACATCTAGTAGATACTCTAACCAACATCGTCAATCTTTCACGGATCATAGAATCATCTACACAATCTATCAATTAGAGACTACTGTATTTTAATGAGTGTAACTTTTATTAGCAGTACCTTGATGTTTAAAACTAAAATGTAAATTCAAATATGAATTTGTTATTCTACAAATTTATATTTCTTGATCTGTTTTACGTATATGTAAATTGCTTCTCCTTATTAAGAGGAAAACGTCACCGGCCGCGCTTGTGGCTCCGAGATCATGCTTGTTTTGACAATACTATAGAAACTCGTTTATAAATCTATTTATAAATGTATAAAGAATCGTAAATCTTTTGTACATAACATGCTGTTTCCTCATTGACAACCTTTTTTCAGTTATAAAAATGTGTATTAAAAGATGCTATTTGCCAGTATTGTCTATTATAGATTAATTTTTATCAATAAAAAGTTTGATATAGATTTGATATTTACATTGTTTTATGAATATTTTTTTATATTTATCCTGGTTATCATATCAAAACAAAAACATTCATTTTAATAAAATATTCTATTATACAAAAATTACATATTTTTTTGTATAAAAATAATAACATTATTGTTATTTCCGAAAAATTTAAATAAAACTATGAAGTTACCCGTAAACTACTGTATAATAACCATGTACGAGTAAAAAACGTAAAAGTAACAATCCACAGCTCCACACGAAAAGATCCCTCTTTACTTCTACGACCCTGCAGTATATACGAGAAAACGTTCCTATACACGAAAGAGAAGCGCGCCGTTCGGGAACAATATCTTGTTAGGCGGTTTGCCTTTGCGGTAATCGACGAGACGACCCGGCCGAAGTCGTTAAACTTTCGGCCCCTCCACGCGGGACAAGCGGCAGAGAAGAGAAGAGAGAGATCCGCTACTAACTGCTGCTGTTGCTGTCTCGTTTTACGGATAATTACCCGTGTGCGCGTGGCCAAAAAGACGTCATGATGACGCGGTATCACAATAAGATGTAGGAATGTATATGTTTTTGAGTTTAAATATATTCGGAGTAAATGTGATAGACGATATGTGCTGATAGTTGTAGACCAAATACATACTGTATTTTGAAAGTGGCGATGAGAAAAAAGTGAAGCAAGAATACGCGCTATACAAAGCTATAAATAAACGGTATTTGAATAGCAAATTAATCGAGTTAAGATGAAATAAGCGTAATGGCTTTGAGTGAATGAAATGATGATGCAATTGGTAAAATTTATCAAGCAGTTCTGGCTAGCGATAAAACAATGGTCACCATTTGACTTATTAATTGATTGAAAATATTGTTATATGACACGTTGTACAATCATATTTTATTTAGTGCCTAGTTTGTGTTATTTTTTAATTCAAATTATGGTACATATATTTAGATGATAAAAAGAATAAAACGTTGAAGAAATGTAAATTTAATCTGGATGTTTTTCTTTTGATTATATATTATATTTTATAGGTTATCTATTTTTTAAACTTCATTGATATTCCACCCTCGATTAGAGAAAAAGACGTTCTTAATTCATCATTAATCAATTGACCTTCAATTACAAACAAAAGCACAAAGCATACGTGCACCAATCATGTGAATTAATTAACGGGAAGCTTTCTTAAGAGGCGTAATTACATGCAATTGCAATTGCATAAAATAATTTTTTAATTGTTAAATTTACTAAAAAAGAAGGAATGTAAGAATGAGATATGCTAGATTTTCACAAAATAATCATTCAATTTGTCAAAACAATATTTTTAAAATGCCCCGTACTGATTAACAGAGGTAATCAACAATATAGATAAACTCGCACAGCATATGAATTTTTGATAACATATCAACGTACTCTGACTTATATTATAATTTTTCTCGGTGTAAGCTAACAAGTCAGTACATTGATGACTCTTTGTTAGAATATTTGCACTTAATTAAATTTTCTAATTAACGTTTCTTTTTTATACTAAAAACGACGCACTGAATTCTTTATATATATATGGGACACGTCACTGTCACAGCAGTCATCAACCTACGACGTTGCAAGGCTTCCACTCGACTTAGTAGTATCTACCAGCGGCGCGTCGCCGTCTATCGTCAGTTTGTTTTGGTCGTTTCGCGTAGAAAGTGCAATACTCAGAGAGTGCAATGTGCCGATGTGAATGAAATAATCTACGAGCAAAATTGTTTTAATAAATATCAACCATGACAGTGAAAAATGATAAGGAAAATGCATGCCAGTGAAACGTTATTTTTACGAATAAATAATGTGAAAATATCTTGGATAATGTTTGAATGTGAGAAGACATTATTTATGTGAAAATGTAAATTGCTGAAAATTATTTCCAGATATGTTTATCTTGTACAGTACAAATTTATCAAAAGATATTGAAAACCGTAACTCTAATGATATTAAATAGGCGATTCCTATTTTAATAAATAAAATTAATTATTCTTTATAATCCAACTAAATTAATAATGACGAGACGGTGATTTAAAATTGATTGCTGACATATTTATCGAGTTCAATGATCGTACTCTTTAGATTTCTGGATAAATTTATCATTGTTTTTGTACGTTTAACGCAAATCATCTCTTTGAACGATAAGTTGTCGTTCATCAAAATTAATTATGCATCACATAATTCTCTTCATCTAGCAATGTTCAAATCGAATTGCTGCAATATAAAGTTCATTCATTAGATTTATTACTGACCAAGTGCAGTGTCAAGTAGACAATCTTATCAAGGCTGATAAAAATAAAGATGATCAAGTTACTACAATGGACACTTTATTCGTGGTATTTTTGGTTCATTATCGTGACCTTGAGTATCTATCTTCTATATCTCAAGTTTGTCAAGTTCACATATTGGAAAAGACATGGAATACCATATGAGGAGCCTGTGTTAATAGCTGGAAATCTGTTAAGGTCTTGCTTTCACCGCATAAGTTTAGGTAAGCTTTACAATCATTACCTAAATCGTCAAAAATTTATAATTATAATAGTAAATAATATTTCCAGGTGAAGATGTTAGACGAAATTACGAAAAGTTATGCGAGCACCCAGTCCACGGTATTTACATGCTATCTAATCCAATACTTCTCGTCAACGATCCCGAACTCATCCGGACGATATTAGTCAAGGAGTTTCATCGTTTTCGCGATCGAGGTCTTTACTTTGATGACAAAATTGATCCTCTGACAAGTAACCTTTTTTTCTTGCCAGGCGAGAAATGGAAGAGACTTCGGTCGAAACTCACACCAACCTTCACCACTGGCAAGCTCAAGCAGATCTATCCTTTGTTGAAGGAAATCAGTGATGGACTTGCATTGACGGTAGATAAAGCGCTGGAAACAAGCAATATTATCGAAACAAAAGATTTGGCTGCTAGGTAGAAAATTTTGTTTATTATTAAATTCCGAGAAGTATATGTACATATGCTATACTTTATAGATTCACAACGGATACAATTTCTTCGATAGCTTTTGGATTCAACTGCGATAGTTTGAACGTACCGAATTCTGAATTTCGAAAATACGGAGGTATGATAGTTAAAGAAAGGCCGAATATTATGCTGGCCTTTGGAATGTTTTCTCCATCGATTCTCACAACTCTTCGTGTACCATTGATCGATAAAGTTGTATTTAATTTCTTCTTTAAAGTATTTTCGGAAATGGTGGAGTATAGAAAACGAGAGAATATAAAGAGAAATGATTTTTTAAATTTACTCATACAATTGATAGAAAAAGGACAGATTGAAGACAATGAAGATGAAGCTTCTCAAAACTCTGGTAAGTTTATCTATCTAGCCAAATTAATCCTAAATCTAACATATATAACAAGCTATTATTTGTAAAGGTGAAAAAGATACGATAACAATATTGGAAGCGTGCGCTCAAGCTTTTGTATTTTTCTTTGCTGGATTCGAAACAAGTTCTGCTGCCATAGCCTATGCTCTGTATGAATTAGCTATCAACCCAGATATTCAAGAAAGAGCACAAGAAGAAATAGATCATGTATTACAAACTGTAGATAGTTGTTCGTACGAAATTTGCGTAAATAATTTCAAATACGTTGACATGATTGTTCACGGTAAGCATAAGTAATTAATATTAAATTATCATCATACTAGTATTTATATACATCATTAATTTTACACATATATTGTATCACTTAAAGGCTCTCAGCCCGTACAATAATAATAAATTAATCATTTAATAGAGTCATTGAGAAAACACCCACCATCTCCATTCTTGAATCGAATATGTTTAGAAGATTGTGAGTTGTCTGGAATTAATTTTAAAATACGAAAAGGAATGAGACTGATGATATCTGCAGCGGGTATCATGAGAAATCCAAAGTTTTATCCGGATCCAGAAAAGTTTGATCCTGAGCGATTTACACCGGAGAACATTGAATCAAGAAGCTCCTACGTTTATCTGCCATTTGGTCAAGGTCCTCGAAGTTGTATAGGTGAATACTTGAAAATAATAATGTAGTTAACACATAGAATGAACGTAGAAATTTAATATATTAAAATGTTAATTTTTGTAGGTCTTCGTGTAGGAATAATACAAACTAAACTCGCACTTGTTAGTTTGCTCTCAAAGTACAAGTTTTCGCCATGCGAAAAAACTCCTATTCCATTGAAGTATTCACCAACCTCGATTGTTCAAGTTCCATCCCATGGAATCCATTTGAAAGTTGAAAAAAGATAAAATGATGTAAATTCAGAAATTCATTAAATATTCTAATTTATTTACAATAATATAATTAATATATTATTCGATATACGAATTAGCAACGTAACATTATCTAGCATTTTAAGTGTGTATTATTAGCATTTAAAGAATGTATTTTAACTAAAGCCATTTTTATTATGTGAAAGTCTAAATTGACTTCAACAAAACGTTTATTATATTTTGAAATTTGAAATTTATATTTATTATTTTTAGTCTTTAAGTGAATAAGTCTTCGCTACGGACCCTAAAACAAGCCGAAAAAACCGTTACAGTAAAATTGTCATACAACTTAATGCCATAAGCAAATGCGTGAACTCCAGTAACCGAATCTCCCTTGATTATAAAGGAATAATTGCTAAGCAGTTACAGGCGCCTACCTTCCATCGAGGAAGATACTACAGAAGAAAATAGTCTAACAGAATTGAGAAATGTCCTATATGAATGTTGGATTTTAGTTCAATAAATAACTAAGTTCAAAGATGACATCTTGATTTATTGGAAATTCATTCTGAGTTATAACTCTCCCGTAAGCGAGAGATCAGATGGGTTGATTTTTAATGGTGATTACGACCATGGTCAAAATATGTATAAACAACGTATATCGGTGATTTTCGCTTCGACTTGTTAACTGTATAGATTGGTGAACTGGCTAAGACTCGCAGGGGGAATCGGATCACTAATAACCTATATGTTGAGCAATTAAACGTCTGGGTTCAAAAAGTCAAAACTGAAATTGAGAATGAGTACGAGTTGAAAATATACTTTGTCCGTCTATTGGTAGAGTGGATTGAGATATCAAAGTTGCATTTTTTTAGGTTTTAGGAATTTTTAGGCTTTTTTATAGGAATTGTAAAATACGCACATGCGTATTAAGTCTGTTATCAAGAAGGCTGCACAACAGGCTCTAAAACAGGCTGACAAAGTCTTTTAAGTAAGACCAGCCTTACTATCTATTATTTTATACACTATACCAAAATTAAAATAACATGGCCTTTAATTGTAAACGTTACATAAAATTACTCAATATTAATATGTCTTTACTATTTTATTGCTCCATTAAATGTGAAAATAATCAAGTGAAATAAATATTAAAGAAAATCTTAGAAATTTAAATAACTTGTATTAAGGTATCAACATCTATTTACTATATTTCCGTGTTTTCATGAACACGTACCACTTGCTTAGGATCAAGTCCATCGTAAGGTGAAACGAATATTCAACTAATCAACAATACGACAATTCAAGAAATACTCACTTATAACTTGAACGGCCATCCAATTCCACCAACCCACCGTTCGAATAGCCTCTTAACCCCTCAACGTCTTCAAAAAGGGCATCAACTTACACACAAACTCCTCTGAAACAATACCTCGAAACAAACGTAAGCCTATTGCACTTATACGAGAAAACTCTTCGCTCTTAACGAAAATTTCCTTTTCCCCGCTCCTCATAATTCAATCTCTCTCTCGCTTCCGTGAACGGCACTCGAGAGCGTGCCTCTCACCCCCTCGGCGGTAATTGCTCGCTGTGGCAACAGCAGCAGCAGCAGTAGCAGCCCTCGAGCGTAATCGGCGAGATGATCGCGTATCTTACGACTTGATTGGTCGTCATTAAAGGGAATGCGTTTACGCCGCCCCAGAGAGAAAGCGAGAGAGTATATGTATGTGCGTGTGTGAGAGTGAGTGAGGGACGTGCGCCTAGTGGTTTCCTACTCCTACGTGGAATTAATACGGCTGCGGTCGGCTGCGGCAAGAAAAGCGGAGAAGCCGTGCACACATGTAAGTAAGAAGATTGGAAGTGTGGCTGAGAGGCTGCGAAGGCGAGAGGTTGATTTCGATGGCGATCTTCGGGTGGTGGTGGCTGTGATGATGGTTTTGGGGTCGTCGTCGTCGTCGTTTGGGGAATTGTTACTGACTTGGTTTGACTGCGGATCAGGAGTTCATGGAAGAACTAAGAAAGCTTTTCGAATCTAATTAGTATTGTATTTTATTGTTGTGATGCATGTACATACTATTGTACACGCATATAACAATAAAATACAAGGAAAATGTACTTGCCGAAATAAAAACGAATTAACAATGGTAAGTAGTATAGGTATGATGCAAAGACGGTTGATAGTTTCGTTTACCGTATTTTAATAACAATAAAAATCACAATTTCTTTGATCTTCATTAAATGAGTTAAAAATATAAATCTAATTTAAAATTCAGTTCTAAATTATACTTAAATATATAATGGCCACCTGTACTTTATATAATTAGTAAAATCACATTTTCATTTTTCCATCATTCAAATGCAACATTTCACTACGGCAAATCTCACAGTTTTTCCAGCCGATAAACGATAAACGCATCCGCAACGCTGTAACTATACAGCTACGACGCACAGACGAGAGAAAGCGAACGCGAGGATAACGAGACGTGAGGGAACCGAAGGGCACGCTACGGTACTTCGCGAGGGCGGCAGAGCCATTCAAAGTTTCGAATCTTACGTCGCCGAGATAATGGATGACAAATTGTGACTACGGATCTCGAATGCGTAATGCGCTGGCGTTGCTGCTACTGCTGCTTTGCTTATTCTATACGTCTGGTCGCGCGAACTTGCGGAGTCACGGCCGAAACGTCGGCGGGGGACAATCACGTGATTAATTCGCGAGAGGCTGCGCCATCGTCGTCATCGTCGTCGTCTTCGTTCGATGCTATACGGCATTGTGACGCCGAACGTTTGTTTGTTAAATGATGGAAGGTTTTTAAATGAGAAGAATGAGTGTTCGATAGGATTCATAATTTATGATAAATAGTTGGATGTTTTATTCAGGGTTTTGATATAAATTTTATAATAAAAGGGCATGTAGATTGCTATAGCATGCGAACGGAGTTAATCGTAACGTATTTTTTGTGAAACGTACTACATTGTACACCCTATTTTTTATCTTTTTTTATCTTTAAAAACAAAAATGATTATTTAGAACATATTTTTTAAATTATAAAATTATAATATCTATGACGATTAATCACTGGTCATACATTAAATATCAATATCTGCCCCGTCTCCAGCATTTAGATTTTCGAATTAGAGATTCACTAGAAGAATCACAAGCGGATCAAGAATTGTGCTCAAACTTAAGAATCGATTTTTGATCATGAATGATAAAGAATGCTACAATAGTAGATCGTAACCCTGTAAATCTACACAAGTTTAATTTTGAATAAAGAAAATGCTTTAAAAATTTAATTAACATAGCTTAAGTGAAAATCAGTATTTTTTTAAAATTATTTAACGAGCGGGAAGAAAAAGAGAGCGGACGCAAATACTTATTTATCCGATTTGCTTTTATACCACAACTTATAATTTATGTAATGGATGTGCTTATATTTAGGCTTCATGAATTGTAGCTTCCCATAAATTAATAGCATATTACATTCGCAAAGCTACTCAATTTCTTATTTAATATCTTTAATAGTAATTTATATTTTACAATTATTGATTTTGCACTCAAATTAGACGCTGTTAATTTAAAGTCTAAAAGGGCCTTTTGTAATTCTGAAAACGCTTATGCATAATAACTCAGTATAGATGTAAGTTAACTTTGATCAAAATTGCATTACCAAAGAATTAGTTAATACCTACTTGTCTAGTTATATTGATTATTGTGAGTGCTAAGATAATTCATACTATAATATTAATACAATTGTATTTCATTATTTCTGATTCGTTAATTTTATTTATACTTATTAGTAATATAACCATTATAATTTTATGTCTAATGATCGCATAATTAATAACATTACCAATTCGTTAATGTATTTCATTAAATTAATTGGTAATTTTTAGTTACTAATTAAATTTCTTTTAAACAGTATCATCAGTTTTCTTCAGAACTTGCCGGCAAATATATAAATAAATCGAGAAGAATTTCATAAAAAGCAGCGCAGATTTTTGTTTCTGCAACCTAAACACATTTTTTTTGCATTGCAACACAATCTGCGTCGTCGTAAATTAATAAAAATCGTTAGAAGACTCACACTAACACTTATAATATTTGAGAAGAAAATTCTCACAAATCAGCTTTGTTTTAATGCTCAAAATGAGATAATACATTAACAAAAAATTTAACATACTTGAAATTTCTTTTAAATCAGTGCTTTAAGTAAATTTATAAACAAATTCTCACTGAAGCCTTCAGCAAATCACCACAATACACCAGCAAACCACTTTTCCGTAAACTACCCTCGCCTATACCATCAATCCCGCGCATAAAACTCGCACCAATCATCATCTCCCAAAGACACTACCCTCCCAAAAAGCCCTCCACTCATCCCATCCATCTTCAACTCCGATGGCCAAAACCATCATGCACACGAGGGCATCGAAACAACGCAAGCCGTCAAAGCATCGCGTCCGCGTCCGATCACGCGCGTTTCAGCTTTCTCCCCTTTACAGCCAACCGCGGCCCTTCGCTCGCGCGTTTTCCGTTATAATCACTTTTAGATTAATTAAATTTTACGCGCAGACGCACCCACGCACTGGCCGTCGATAAACGTTAAATTTAACGGCGTCGCCGGCCGTTATATACGCGTGCGAGCGCGCGCGCGGCTGGTCGGGGTATCAGCCGCGATTATTGCCGTCGCACGGAACGCTACGCCTGCGTATTTTCTTGTATGGCGGATGTATGCCGAGTATATACGTGGCGGCTGGTTTTGAAAAGGCGCGTAAGTGATTTTTCGCGTTCGCGGTCTATTTGGGGCTGGTAAAGGAGATATCTTTTGGGTTTTTGGGATGGGTGATGAAAAAATACTGTAAGTTTGGTTGTGCTCGAAAACTGAAGCGGGAAAAACGATTTTTGATGTAGACGTTTATTATTTTTATTATTTTACGGGACAAATAGTAACTGTGAAAAAAATCAATTAAAGTATAATTTTATGCAGAGTGAGTAGGGCGCAGTGGATTATCCAGATGTTTTTTTTTTATTGACTATAATATTACAAATATTTCGGTAACGAAAACGTTTGAAAATTATTCCTAAGGCGATTATAGTTTAGAGTTGTAAACAAATATCATAAATTTTATCATTTTCAATTCCTTAATCTTCTGCTTGCTTCTATGTTGTTTGTGCCGTTTACGACAATCAATGTATTTTAATAATTAAATATATTTAATTAACAGCATACATGTTTCAATAAATATACCAGCGTTTTAACGATTCCGAGTACGTGTATTCAAATAAATTAGCAACACATTTAAACGCTACGAAATTTTTCTCGTATATGAAACAATTCCTGCACAGCGCCACGAACCGTAAACATTATTTAACGCAAGATAGTCGAAAAAGTACGTCGCGCCCACGCGCGAAAATGCCGGCGTTTCACGATGTCGCACAAAAAACGAAACATCAAACGCTGTGCCGGGCGCGATAAAATCTTTCTAATGAAAAATGTCATTTACTTTGAGAAAAATAATAAATAAAACGCGCGAGCCCCGTTTAAAAAGAATGAGCGCGCGCGTACGCTTGGAAGGGAAAAAAATTAATTTTTCACGCTCACGGGGCTTTAAGCGAAAAGCTAACAAACAAAACGCAACCGCGATGACATGCGACTTTTTCGCGCTCACTAATTTCGCGCTGTGGGGGCCCCTCAAAGGCGGCCTGCACGTGCCTGCATTTAAAAAAGATCAGTGCTGATGCGATTGCATTGCGGGTTAAAGCACGGCCGCGCGTCTTTCGCACGCGTGCACCGACATAATTTGCGCGGCGACTGAAAGAGAGAGAGAGAATGCGGTAAAAATGTGTAATCGGTGCGTCGGAGAAGCGACCTGAATGAAAGATCGTTTGAATGTAAGTGCACGTGTTTTGGAATTATATTCGGTTATAGAATGTATATTGATAATTCATATTTTTTGTTGTAATAGTGTGTTACAATTTGTTTTTATTTTATGTTTTTAATTAGTTAATTTAAATTGCAAATGACAAATTAATTTTATGACTAATATCCGTAAAAATAGATATAAATAAATATAGAATCTTTTATTAATTAGTGTAAAATCGGCATTCTAATTATAAATATAAAGTTATCTTATAACCATAAATAAAGGCCATTTTACTTTGTTGATACTAATGTAGCTTTTTCTTAAGCATGTGATTTAACGAGTGGCTACGGCATCTAAGGATCTTACTGTTTCTACATTTATAAGATCAACTTGAGAATGATTTTTTCTGAATTTTATCTCGTTTTGAGAGTACTGTTGACATACATAGCATTGAGAATTCCATGTACATTAAATTAATTTTTTTTCTCAAAGTAAAAAGAATTACCTTAAAATAAAATAAAATAATTGTCTTGATACGATCAAAATTATCAAATTAATGCTAATTTGAATAAAAAAAACACAATTTTGATAGCTAAAAATGTTACAATCATTATGTTGAGTTGTGTAATTATAATAGATTCCAAAACGCATACAATAAATCAATTTTGATTACCGTAACAGTTTAGTAAATTTTGAACGGATTGAAGCTGGTGGAAAAAATTACCGTGACCGTCTGGTAAAAATTATGAGGATTTCACTTTAATTTTTATGGGACGTTATTTTTTCCATCTTCGTAAATGTATTTTAACCTTGCCAAATTATCCTGGAACTAGTGTTATTTGGCGCGCTATGCGCGCCCTCTGTCTCGAAATTAACTCGAGATTCGTCGCAAAAATACTCGAAAACCAAATGAATCTCGATCGCTCAATTTATATACAGGATGAAGTCTTTTTTCTCTAACTAGTCTTCATCCAAATCCTTACCGCATGATGTGATTTACAGCACTTTTTATACTTTTATCCTCTAATTAAATTTCAAAATACTTATCGTCGAATTTTTTTGCGACATATTTACGTCGTACTTCTACAGTTTTTTTAAACTTTTAATGTTGATGTACTACAACAAACTCTTTATTAAAAATTATTAAACAAAATAAATAAATTTTAACCATTATTGTATAACTTGTGAATCAATATTTATTTGCATTTATGAGAACCCTACTGTTTTCCTTTTTATTTCAACATACAATTTCGTGAAATATTTTAACTCGAATTGGTTTGCCTGAAAACTTGAGGTTTTCCGCGCACGCGAGTGGCATTAAAAAGCGCTAATTATCGGGCTACACAGTCTGGTAAATCTGGAAGTTTGAACGTTCATGCGCACAAGTCTCGAGGTATTTCGAAAAGCAAGAGTTTTTCGCGTAAGTCACGAGTCGGCAATTAATTCGCTTGCGAATCCCTTCATTATTCATACTCCAATAATGTGCTCTTGTTTTACAGAAATGAATTAACGAAGTAATCATATTTTTCGCGAGATTTTTTTATTTTCGCCGTGTTGTATAAATTATTCTATTGACGCAATTTTTATTAATTATTCTTCATACTCTATTTTAAGTTGACCTAAACAAAGGTATACGTAAAAAACATTTCTTCTTTCGATTCATTCTGTACCATAATGTAAAAAAAGCTGTTTTCAATTCGATTATTCTTCTTGCACTAAACTAATCATTATATAAAATATATCAAATCATAATCTTCACCTTGTGTAAATTTTACATTTATTAAATCTAGGTTTACCTTAAATTGAAACGTGCGCACCGCAGGAAGTCCAGCATAACTATACTCTAGCCAGGATATCGCATTAAAACGTGGGCTCCTCTTTCTTCCACCTCCCCCCCCCCCCCCCTCCTCCTCTTACTAACTTGGGGCACAACTTCATTTAACAGTCCTTGTTTATAAACTGAAACAGTACGCGCGTTTCGCGGCGTATAACTGTGCTTCTAATTACCCGGAGTGAGAGGAGCCGCCGTAGCAAGCTTCTTTCGCAGGTCCAAATGCCGCGTCTCTCTTATACTATTTTGTCGCTTAATTTTCCCCCCCACCTTGGGTTCGTGCTCGCGCCTGAAATTTCCACCTCTTTTTCCATCTTTGTGTCCTTCTCGTTAGTCCTCATTCTACCTTCCTTCTCACCCTCTATCTAATTTCGTTTTTAATACTCCTTCTTCTTCCTTCAACCCGCCAAAGTTTTGTCCATTTCTCGTCTCGAATTAATCACTCGACACCGCTTCCACCGATTGTTTCCTCCCATTCTGCATCGAGTATACCACGAGTAAAAACCTAATAAATAGCCGGAAGAGAGTTTCCTCTGATAATTAAGTCCGTTAAGGAGAAAAGGACTGAGAGAAAGCTCGTGCCCGCGCGCGCGGGCTCACCTCCGTTTGCATCCTCGAGAGATGGCTAATTAATTTAATTACTGCCTCTCCATTCTGCGCCCGCGCGCGCAAGTGGCCAGATTTCGCGTTTTCCTGCGCGCTGACGAGTTTCGCTGTTACGGCGCGAGATGACGACGACGACAGAGGCGGGAAGAAGAGTAAGACGGTACGTTTTAAAATGTAAACGACTGCTAGAGAATAGTATATGTATTTGTTGAATAAGTTAGTATATGGTTTGTATTAAATTTTTGTAATAAAATTAATTTATATAAGTATTTTACTTATATAAATTAATAAAAAGTACACTTATTTTCATAACATTTATCCATTAGATGATACAATAAATCTTCAAGCTATTTTTCAACATCTATTTAAAGTCTTATGGTTCAACTATTTTTGAGTAGGACTTTTTTGTATTTATTGTTTAACAAATTTTATTACTATATTTTAATCGATACAAAATAAAAATCAAACTTTACCTAATAATATAATATCTATTTACGTTAATTCCAGAGTTCAAAAAATTTTTAATTGTCGATTAAAAATTAAAAATTGAGAAGTTCATTTTTAACCGGATGTATGCAATTAAAAATTAAAAATTAAATTTTTAATCGAATGTATCCGATTAAAAATGAAAAAGTTAATTTTCAATCAAATGTGTTCGATTAAAAATTAAAAAGTTAATTTTTAATCTAAGGTATTAGATTATAAAAATTAAAAATTTTATTATTAATCGAGATACGTAGAATTAAAGATTAACTATTTAATCGTTAATTTATCGTCAATTAATGGAAAACATAATTTTAATATGTCGAACTCTGAGTTAATACTTTATCCCACAATTAAACATCCATGAGACAACAAAAATAATTCTTGGAAGATTTGAAAACATACATTAAATCAAACTCAATCGTAAACCCTCAAATCAACTCATAACCCGAACTTTTACATCTCGATCGTCTCTTCAAAAATCATTCCCCACCACCAAGCAACCACTAACCACATCCCCCCCCCCCCCCAGATCTCTATCCTCACCGACCTATTCGCTCAACACCTGTCTCTTACGAGATCCTTACACTAGACTCGCGCGCGCATCCTTTCGCCGATAACTCGGCAGTACAGCCCCCCCCCCCCCTTCGTACTTACTATCTCTCCTACCCCCTCTGCCGAAGGAATCGGCCCCGCCGCGACAATGCGGCCTTTCTCTCCTATATATACGCCGGCAGGATTCGCTCTCGAGGGGCTCCTTCTATAGAGATGCTATCTGTATTTCATTAACATTATTCTCTGCTGTGCAGCCAGGCAGTGCCGGGACTGTGCGGTATATAATGCGCGTATATATACACCTCACCCTTTCTGGTTAAGAAGACGTCGCCACGCGAATTAATTCGAGAGCTTCGAGTTCCACTGCTGGAGTTTAGCGTTTTTGTTTTGTAATCTTTTTTCGTAAGTTGGGGGTAGCAGTGAATGTGGTGGAGCGATAGATGTTACGATGTATTTGACGATATACCGTGAATGCAGCCTTTATGTCTACCTGGCGCACTATAGAAAATCGGCTGCCTCATTGGTGACGTTATGGCGCTTCAATTTTTTACGACGGAATCTGTAATTATATGCGATGAATACAATTTGAATAGCGGATTTTAGAGATTTAGTAAGCGGTGCCTGGTTTTGATCAGGAATGTCATAATAAAATAAACTGATATGGACTTCTTTTTTTCTTTTTATTTGCCTTTTTACCTTTTGAGGGTTTACACTGAATTTTGTCTTAAAATTTAAGATGTTTCAAAATTAATTATAGATATATGTTTCTTTTATAAGATTCAGTAATGTTGACTAACCATCTAAAATTTAGTTCTTTAAGCATTTATCTAATTATTTTATTCATTTCTATATTTTATTTGAATAATATGCGAATGAATCCTTCACAGTACAAAATAGTCAAATATCAAACCACTAAACATAACCTGATTTTCAACAGTTGTAAACCACTATTATCCTCTAACCAATCTAAAATTTTCAACAAAACAACTTCTCTCGCTTCTCCTCAACCTACAAAAAATCACCCGAGCCATTCGACGACTTCCAAACAAAATAAAACAAAACGCAGATTACGAGGTACTACACTTGGCACAACCTTTCCTCGTCTCCTCTCACTCCTCATCGACAGATTTTTCGAAAGCGGGTTAATTAAGAAGCGGCGGCCCCCGACAAAACGTTAATTAAACCACTTGAAAGTAAGTGCCATTAAAGGGCAACGCGAAGGGGAATTACAAGCGTTCGTGGTATAGTAGGGGAGAAAAATCTATTAATAAAAGACGCGGAAGCAAGCGAGACGAAAAGGAAAGGGAACGAAAGAGAGAGAGAGAGAAATGTACACGTTCGCGAAAGGGGTTCAAAAGTCGGAGTGCGTCCGTGCAATTTCCAACCGGTGGAGAAAGATATGCAAATGCGCCACGCGGCTTGGCAAGAGGGTAGAGGTAATGCCTACCTGCGCGCCCGATTCTCTAGCTCGCTTTCGCTGCACAAGGTGATCATTAAAAAGTGAAGTATATACGGAGAGAGAGAGAGAGCGGATGGCCGTGGTGTTAGGGCGAAGTCGTTGTTGAAATTGAGGTGTGTCTAAGGTTGTTCTCGACTATTTATAGTTTATTTTTATGCATGGTTTCTGTGATGACTATATATTTGTACGTAATTCAGGAGAGAAGGGAAAGTCTACCGAAATAGTTACTTATACAATAGCAAGACATACTGCATCATTTTTAAGGAAAAATTATACGATATACACAAATTTTTGTTGTTGATAATATTAAAACGAATCATTTACCGTGCATATGTAAACATATTGGTCATACTTGCAGACAGCTGGAAATGACTTTTTCTAAAAATTTTATCACGATGGCGTCCTCTCAAATCCAATTGATATTTATATACGCAAATCTTCCCGTACGTGACTTAGCTGTACCGCATGCACATTTATTACGACTAGTTGCGCAAGTGCGCGAACTCAAGCCGAATTTCTGAGAGCGAGAAAAAATGTGTGTATAATGTGTGTGCGCAAGCGCCACTCAGTGAAACTTACCGGGTTACTAAGCGTTAATCGCGCGGTAATTCGCGAAGTGGAGGCCGCCGCGCACGGCACCACGAACGTTGAGTGGTTTTCCCGCACCGACGGATAATTCGCCGTCGACGCAGCGCTAAGCGTAAAGCTCGTCCGTTTATATTCGTTTCGCGTGATGTACGCGAGAGGCAACAAGAACCCTATTTAAGTGAGGATACGTCTTTTGTAAGCTTGGGTAATGTAAACGATTATCAAAGAAAATTACTAAGATGTGCGGGGTTGTAGAAGTATGCATAGTTTTTCTTTTATGATTTGTTGGTTGAGAGGTAGTATTTCGTGTCGTGTATATATAAAAATTAAGTTAGAGTTTTCCAATATTTTTACGAAAGTTGTGCACACTAAACCTGAACCAGTCGTTCGTTAAAGAAAAAGACAATAAGTGTAACGTTTTGACATTTTTTTCAGCCTCTTAATTTTTTTATCACGTTAAGAACACTGACGCAGTAACGCAGTTGACGAGCGAAAGACTATCTTTATGTGAAAATCACTCGGGTAGAGTAAATAATAACGTCTAGGCAGCGTTCAACATCTCAACTGAGATCCGTAATTCAATTTTTAATTCAAATATATGCCGCAAAACCATCAATTTGTTTTCCTGAATGTAAAACTTGAGTAGACGTACCTGGTTGCCACATGAATGATCAAAATCTTATAAATTTTTAACTTTTCATTCTGAATAGTTAACATCATTGAGAGTAAATTGAAAAACACAGACCCTGTGATATACTATACAGTCATTAATAAAATCGAAGTTAAGAAATAATAGATCAGAAAAACTTTGGATTTATAACATTATATGAGGAATCAATTTGATAAGAAGATGTCACAATGTTAACTTTAAATTAATCAGACACGTTAATCCAATTTTATGTCCGAATAAATAGTCACACGTTATACAACAAATGGGAAGGACTTTTTTCAGTTAATCAACATATTTTTAAATTAAATACTTGCTAGTCGCAAAAATTATCTAACAAATGAAATCATAAAGTGAAACTTTTAATTGCACGAGAAGAGTATAAAAGTACATTTATTGTTCCTGGCATCGAATCCGTCAGAGCTCACCGTCTCCTGCTACATCGTTGACAAATAAAAATTTCAGCGATAAAATTTTTACGATCGATTTCGATTTTCGCTAATATCCCTCGTATGCTCGCGTGCATGCAAGCCACACGCCACCACAGAGAGATAACTGTATATAAAAATTTCAGGCAAGCGTAAATCCTACCAGGACTGGGCCGAAATAAAATTTAAAAAAGAATTTTTTTTCCGTGCACAGCACCGTAATAATCCACGCACACGCGTGGGAAAGAGAGAGGGAAAAAGAGAGAGAGAGCAGGAACATCGCGTAAAAAATACGCACGTAAAGTTAATACCATCAATATTAAATACTCTGGGCAATCGTCGATCAAGCGAACTATAAAACCACTCGGGTGCAAAGAGGAAGAGGAGTAGGGGAAAAAGGGTATAAATGGCTAGAAACCTCGGAAAAAAGCCGACTATTGCTGTAGCAGCGCGAAAGTGAATGATAAATCAAAGGAGCTTTAAGACCCGTTAGCCGTTAGTCCTGGTTTGGCGTTATAATCCGGCCTAGCGTAGGCAGTTGAAATAAAAAAAGAGAGAGAGAGAGAGAGGCAAAGACAAGGCTGAAACTGTGTTCCTACTCTCAACTCACGCGCACGTGTGTATCTGTATGTATAGAGAAAAATGAGAGTTGTCGGGGAGAGAGAGAGGAACGAAATGGCTCGGAATTCAATAGCAACAAACTCCGCGGTTCTATTCGAGCAGTAAAATTTTATTTCTCAAACATTTATCGACGCCGGGGCCCAGCCGGGGAAACGGGAAGAAAAGGAGGAACGCGAGTGGACGTCGGGATAGAGATGAAGAGGGCTAATGCCACGCGAGGAATGAGATGGCTTTTGTTTCGCGGTGCAGGGTAGTTTTTAATGTGGTCGTTGAACATTTGGAAGTGTGTGATGCGTAACGTATATTACACTAAAATTAAAATATGGAGAATGAATTTTATTGTTCTAACAAAATAGTTTTGAAATTCAGTAAGCTAACATTTTAACAAAGGAATGTAAAAATTGAAGAAAGTAGCGTTTTATCAATTGGATTATTTTTGTTTTATTAAATATAAATGTATTGTATTTTAAAAATGTTGGTTACATTTCTGAATTGAATTATTTTTTATATACAAGAAAAATATTTATTGTTAAATTTTTGAAGTCTATAACTACTGTGCGAGAAAAAATATCTATAGAATTTTGCGAATGGTTATTATCTACTTTTACTCAAAATTCCATTCTATTCACTGCAAAGCTAAAGAAGGCAGATAAACCTACGAGTTTCTTTTCTGTGAGAATATACCATGAAGAAATTAAATATAATTTTCTAAAATGTATTTAATACTATAAATAAATTGTTCGATCAATAACTTAATTTATCTGCCCTTTAAACTATTTCAAAATGCATCTCACATACTTCAACATCGAACCGTTATCTTCGCATCCCCCAATCTCGAACTACAATCCACACCACCTGCACACGTAACACGTCCAAAAAAACAAAACTGCACTAGCACAAAGGCCAAAAAAACCAAAGAGAATTCCTGACAGAGAAAAAGCAAAGCCATAGGTAACGTACATGTGTATGTGTGAGTGAGAGAGTGAGAAAACAAGAGAGGAAAGCAAGCGAGAAAGAGAGAGAGAGAGAAGGGGAGAAACGAACGACGGCCCGTTATATTTGATAACGACAAATTATTGTTACGAGAAGAAACGACGCGAGCGCGCACAGCCTATCGACGTGTCCGGCGCGCTAATCTCCCGATATTTTAGCGGATTTATACTTTCAGCGACGCGCCGGATATATCTGTGCCCCTTTCCCACCTCTCTCGCTCTCGCCATCCTCCGGATATCGAGGAAAAGCTCTCGTTCGGTCGCTTTTTGCGCGCCAGGTGCCAGTCGTCAGGCGAACGAGAATTATGCCATGGTCTGGATGGAATGGAGTATATGTTAGAGCGCATTTGTTGTTTTAGGATGTCGTATGTTATTGGAGGGACGATAGAAAAGTTGTTCAAATGTTTCATTGAAACAGTCAATTCATGCGATAAATTATTTGAGACTGAAGAATCAAATAATATTTTCATTTGCAAAATGACCGTATGGCCAATAAGAAAAGATTAGTCAGGAAATTAAAAAAATTAGCTGCAACATCAATAAAACTTGAAATATAAGTTATCGTAGAATTAAAGAATAACGTTTCATTTTTAAAATATTTAGTTCATTATTTTTCATTATAAATTACGGAAATTAATTTCTATTTCTAGCAATTAACATAATAACTTTATATCATTTTATAACATTGAATAGTGTGTAAAAATGAGTTTATTTAGTAAAATATTCAATAAAAATAACAATACAATATAAAATTTATACTTAGCTTTATAATAAAAGAATGGATAGTAAAACTGCAGAATCTTCGAACAATTTGAGATAGACATTGTTTTGAATTAGTTTTTCATCAGTTCTTATGATTTTCAGCAACCTTCATTTTATCGAAATTTTTTCTTAAATCTCATCAGCTACAATTCTTTTCTCTTCGATGATAATTGAACAGTAATACAATACGCTGAATCACTATTATAGTTCTTGCAGAAAATAAATTATTTAACTAATATAATTTATTATCTTTATATCATAGATAAAGGCTTATATGATTCACTTGTACATTATAAATATTCACTTAATTTTGTAATTTTTTTATTACACCAAATTCATATGCAGTTTTGGAGTAGACACTCTCGCTATGATTTTAAACAAAATAGCACGCAAAATGCTATTCCATTACTGATCTGTGGTAACAATTTAAATAAGTAAATTAATAAATACTTATAATTAATTTAAATAATAAAGATATGTATATATTATAATATTTTTTTATGACAAGTAAAATATGCTCTGTAAATTCAGTACGACTGTTCTACTCCTGCCTCCGAGCAAGACTAAACTAATCTCGCTTCTTACTTCCTTTGTGCGTGCAAGTTCGATAATACACCTTCTAGAGTTTCAATCGACGTCGGCATTTTTATAGCTGGTTTACACAACTAACCAAAACAGTACGGGAACAAAGAATCTTATTATGCTAGCCGAATATTCCCCATACCAAAAGCATTTTATTTGCAATCGAAATGCGGCATTGAATTATCCTACATTTATTTACTGTTTTTAAAAACTACTAATCAAATTAATAAAAAAAAACTACTAAATTAAATAGTGAATATTCGCTAATAAATTAGTAATTTTTTTCACTAATTGAAATGGTGGATCAATTTTCACTAATTCAATTTTGGAGAGAATACTTGACGACTCGTTAATACAAAAATTCGTATAAAATTGAATATATAAACTAAACGTTTCTCTTCTTCGTAACCCTGATATCCACTTTATCACCGTCTAACCATCACCTGCAAACTACCTCAGCCATGGGCTTGCACACGCTTGCGCTCCTCGCGTGTTTCGGCAATCGTGTATGCGCAAGCACCGCAGTACCGTCGAGAGCCTCGGCAGCTCTCGACGACGACTTCTGCGTCTGGCGTTTACGACGCGCCGCGACGAGTTAAGATCTCGTTACGGCTCAACGAGGATACACACTGTGCAGCAACAGTAGTATAGTACTCTGTAAATGCTCGTCTTTCGTTGGCTTCTTTTTTTTTATCTCTCGTCGAGTCTGTATATAATAGCTCAAGACTATAGAGGCTTTTATGTTGGATTCGAGGAGAACAGTGGTATACGGATGCAGTTTCGGCGATAGATATGGCATTGATTTTCTTACAATTGAGTGAATGGATAGGTTGCGAAGGTGAGCCAGTTGGTATTGAAAGGTTAACTTTTTGACTCGGGATGAATTATGGCTTTTGAGTGAAGCTTCCTAGTATGTTCTGATGTATAAAATTTAGAAGATTGCAGTTGTCATTTTTTTTTCTTTTTCTCGTTTATTATTTTTTTTCGCAAACTTTATGTTTTTTATTTGTATGATTATATGTTTCAATATTAATTTTTATGTATTTTTTTTTTTCTACAACGCGATACTTATCTGCAAACTTTTTTAATGATTTATATTTTGCGAGTAACAGAAAAAATCTATTTTTTTACTAACCCTATTTATCATTCTACTCCAATGATTGATCTTTAATATTCTATCAATAAATTTTTTACTACAATTAAAAAAAAGCGCTGTAAATTCATACTTTCATTGAGCTAATTAACAACCTGTATTCATTTTAAATGTCTATAACTTATTATCAAGATTTACATAACTCAAACATTATTTCTTTTTTTTTTTAAGTATAAGAAAAAATAATAACTCCCTGAAAATAGACGTCTATTGTCGCTCATGTGACTGCAATGCACACACACGGGAAAAAATCCCTTCACCAAACACACCGTGTGCTTGAAAATTTACAACCTTACCTTTCGGATAAAATGTGAGCAGGCACGCGCGTATGCGAGAGTTTTTAATCCGATTCCAGCCGACGACGCAGAAAAATCTTTTTGTTACGCAGACGGAATTTAAATCCGCATTTTTATTTTCTATTTTTACACTTGTCATTAAAATAAATGGTGAAGATTCGATACTTATATATCGAGTTAGTAAATAAAAGAACTAAGAATATTCATGTAGAAACTATGATAATAATGATTGTTTGCTCATGAAGTGCGTTATTTTTTGTTGAACAGTAAAAAATATTTTAAAAGAAAACTATTCTTCAGTTTAAACTGGAAGTTAAAGTTAAAAAAAATTTTACATTCATTGGAGCTATCATCTATATTCCTCATCCTTTTCGGAAAATGAATTTTTACCAATGAAAGAAAAACAGATGTTTCCCCACAAAAGCACCTCTTATTCGCTTAACTATACCTATTGAAGACACTAAAAAAGTTACTACATGCTCAAACGTTATCTCACCCCGTCTCTTTACAGCAGGCATAATTCATTCATGCTCATTTCGTTTACGCGTTCCACTTCTATCACATACCGAATTGTTTCTTTGTTTTGTAGCGTAATATAGGCATGTACAATGGGGTGTATCTATTTTATTGCGAACTAATCACAAAATTGGAAAAGTATCAAGTCAGAAAGCTGTAAACCGCTCGCGAATGGGGCGTTTTATCGGCGCGGGAAATGAAAATGTGAGAGTCTGAAATAGATTTTTCTATGACTTCGAGGAAGCTAAGAGTAAGAAACATTAAGTATCGTGAGCGTGAACAATTGTCGACTTTCAAAAACTTATTGGATTTCTTCGGTATATTATTTAATTCAATGGTTGGAGAAAAGCTGTATTACGCCGTCTGAGGTATTCGCTAATTTCAAGGATTCCTCCTGGGCACCAAACTTCCACTTAATCCTGAGTTATAGCAGATTAGAGCATCAATTTGGCTGTTGAGGATCAGGTGCGTGGCTGCGCGCGCGTAAACTCTCTGCATATGCGTCGTTCGCCCACACACACGTGTGCGAATATGGAGAAAGGGGAATAAGATAGACGCTTGACTTTTAGGCTCTTTTTTGCACGACAATTATACAGTTCAGGAGATTTACGTTTACATTCAAACATGTCATTTCACCTGGCTTTATACTTTTCTATTGCTGCTTATATATGTCACTGCAATAGTGATGTTTATATTTATTTAACATTCTTGTGTCCTTTATATCTTTTTTTTACCATTTAGAGCGAATTATCTTATACTTGTGAATTAGTTTTAAGCTCTTTTAAAGTTTAGACTAACCATTACGTGGCAGCCTCCGTGAGATAATGAAGTGATAATTTAAAAAAAATACAGAGCATTTTATGACAAATGATATTGATTTATAGTCTTATGATACAGATCTAACTTTTCTGTAAGAAAAGTACACTGAGAGAAATGCCGTAGTAAAATTTATCATATATCTAACAACAATTACTGTATTTATAATGCTCCTGGGATATAAGCAATTTATAAGAAATGTTATTTCATCTGTAGTAATAATTGTCATGTATCTAATAAATTTTACTACAAATAGCGTCCAAAAAGTACTACGGTATATGTGACAAAAATTATCACATAATATAGTAAAAATTTATAATTTCAGAATGTATTATAGTAATTATTTAATTGTTCTGTAGGAGTAGAAATGATCACTTCATGATATAACAATTTTTGCTATATAATATAGTAAAAATTATGAGCAAGCTCTCTGTGGCGCAACCGGTTCTATTACGTTAGGTTATATTGCCTTTGAGTAATATTTGAGAGAGGTCCAGTGAAAACCGTGGAGGAAAGGGAGGGAAGGAGAAGAAGTCATGTTCTTGCGTGGATCGTTCCTGAACAGGCCACTAGGTGATGAATGCCTACACTGTTAGAAAATTTTCATATGAATAGATATACGATGTTTACATTTTGCCTCCTCGACTACACACATTTTATATATATATATATATATGTGTGTGTGTGTCTGAGTGCGTGTATATATATATATCGAAGTTTTCTAATAGTGTAGTGCATGCTGAAAAATTGATTCTACCGTAAATGGCCAGCCTTCGTTTCGGTTAATATATAAGGCCGTGCGATGTAGATATATACATGGTGTAAATAAATACACAAGAGTCAAATTTAAAGAATTCAACTCTCTCTACTCAGAAACCTCACAATCTTTTTTCCATTGCAATACATTCAATTTACTTTTCGAATAATAAAATCTACCATTAACACTATTAAAATACTTATGTTATATAATAAAATATGCTATATTATATAATAAAATTTACGATATTGTAAAATAAAAATTGCTACTTTATATAATAAAATTTGCTACATTATATAGTAAAATTTAAATCCACAAAATTTTGCTATATGTATAAAATAGTAATTTTTATTAGAAAGCGAGTATATGTTACCGTTCCTATATTATATAGCAATTTTTGTTATATTTGTAGTAAATTTTACTATGACATTTTTCTCAGTGTAGGTATAACTCTTCTTCAAGATATTTATGGTGCACTTTTTGGCTACTACGTTAGGTTCGATCTATAGATTTCCTTACGATTTCATTATACTTTTACACTATTTCAAAGCTTTAAATTGCGATTTAAAACCTCATCTATGCTATCTCACTGGTTAGATAAGAAGGTCTACACATAGCATATCTTTAATGCAGAAAGTAATTTCTTACGACGTTTAGAATGTCTAGTGTAACGTGCCCAGTGGGAAATTCTTCGAGAAAACTACTCTTAAACTTGGCAAAATATAATTGGAAAGTGCGCACTTGCGGGGCGTCGAAAATAGTAACGGACTATCCCAATCAGACGCGCCTCTTATGCATTATGTAGACGTATTTCCCCCTTGTGCCTTGTTAAGTCTAACTTCCCAAAGTTTCCACTCGGTGTTAGGGTAAAAATTTCCATTCCCCTCGTTTTCCTTAACTAAAGTCTTACTTTCAAATTGTACAATGTTCTGATGCTTGGATAGTTAAGATTATGGCTACATCATTAATGTTACTAAAAATAAAATATTGCTAAAACAAAAATTCCTAATAAAATAATTTCATTTTTTAATAAGCCCTATACTTATTCTCATAATATCGAATAGATCATAAAATCAGTCTGCCAACACAAATAAACTAATTTACTTATTCCTTTTTATTATAATGACAATGATAATATAAAATGAAAGAATCGCATCAGAATTACGCAAATGGCGTAGAGTACACGGGACTATTTATTGAATGAGTGGATAGGTACAAAAATGTTTAAATGGCTTTTTGTTTGTTTCGTTAATGTTCTACATTATTGATCAAGCTATATAGCCTCTCATGTGAGTCACGCAGGAAGGTGGAAATATAGGTATATGCCTTGTGCCCGAAAAATAAAAAACATTTCTGCTCACAAAATGGCGACTACATCATCTTCGTCATTCAAGAAATCTGTTATTATTAATAATGGATTTTATATTAAAATTCGGTATTTCGATTAACTCAAAAAGGAAACATAAATCGGAAAAGTGTCAATAAATTATTAGCGGTTTTATATGTCAGAGTAGTAATGATTTTGTACTATACATTTTTGTAACAGTAACTATGTTGTTTTCTTAGTTTAGTATATATATATATATATATATATACATAAGAGTGATATGAATGAAATGTTTATATGAATATCACATGGGACTTACGTATTTAGATACAAAGTAAACTTTACATTATACCGTAAAGTATACAAATAAATTTACATTTTTTTGTAAAACACCGCTTCGACGAGATTAGATAAATCTTCCATTTCAACCATGTCGAGAATAGTCTCGATGCAATTTTCTGGAATAACCCTCGTGACGATCTCCTCAGGCATCACACAATCCGATATTATTTCGAGTGCCCTGGTGGCTTCCTGCATTAACTGTTCTTGCTGCAGTGCATACCTGAAGGACCTACGCAGTAACGGAGCGTAGTTCGGATATTTTTCCAGCAATAGTGGCAGTTCTTTTTTTCTCTCCTCGTCACTAAGGTTGATCACAAGCATTTTCTGAAGCTGGTAGTTATATATGTGGGGCTTGAATGCGAAGGCTTTCTTGTACAACAAGTCTTTTAACGTCGTGTGAGGATCGACGTATACCTCTGCCATTCGCGTTAGCTCTTCGTTACATACTTCACCTAGAGTAACCTGCTCACGGCGTGGTATCCCAAAGTCCAAAAGCACATTGTACAACTCACGATCTTTGAATAATTTGGCCACGCATAGCCGCAACATCTGTTGGGCGATCAAGAGCATCGGACCATTCAGCCTGTCCCTACCTGTAAGAAGCGCTATCATCCTGTGCCAGGCCTTTTCTGGATCAGCACCATGCTCTAAGAATGCCTTTGTACATGTAGCGTTATTTGTTACGAAAGCTCTGCACAAAGGTGTCAATCCCTCGTTGTTTTTCACGTCGACGTTAACATAGCTCTTAGGTGCGTAGAGTAGCGCTTCTATAAGTTTGCTGTACCGCTTGACTGTGTTTTTTGGGTTGGACCGCAAAGGAATTTCAGCTGCGAAAATAATTTGTTGTATTAGTCATTATATTTTTATGTAATCTTTCCTAAGAGATATGACAAATTTTTTTTATCAATCCTTTTAACATGATTATAAATTTGTGGGTTCGAAATAAATTCGATTTTGTCTCAAAATGATACGTGAATTTATTATGAATCTATATTTTTATTTAAGGTTTTTAAATTTAGTAAAATTTAGTAAAATGTGGCAAAAACGTTTCTTAAACATTATATGCTATCTGAATAAGACTTAAATGTTCATGATATATGATTATAACATCTTAGTAGTAAATGAATTTGTCATTTTCACAGAATGCATTTACTGATGACGTCGAGCCTAAATTTTGAACTATTATATCAATTAATATCCGTAACGTTTTCAAACCGTAAAAGAATTTTAATTTTTACTTTCACAATAATCCACATTCATAGATAAAATTTCATTATTGATATAATAATTCAACTATACTACAATGAACAATTGTATACTTACATCGCCTATGGATTTGAGTTCTTTCGTACTTGCCGGAAGCTTTGTGCAATGCTGTACAACCGGTATCAGTACACTCGTTCGGATCAACGCCTGCACGGATCAGCAACTGCACGGCTTCCACACTGCAGTTGTAAGCAGCCACATGTAACGGAGTATTTTCCGACTTGTCTCTTGGCGACAGATTAGCCTTGTGCTCTATCAACAGCTGGATCAATCCAATAGAGTTAGACTTGGCTGCCCAGTGTAGGGCCCTAGATTTGCACTCGAGCGTCGTAGCGTCAATATTAACGCCTTCGTTAATAAGAATTTGAGCTATTTCCACACATTGATTCTCAAGCGCTGGACCGGAATTGTCTGCAGCGATGACGTGCAGAGCTGTGGCGCTTCTGACGTCCAAATCATTTACATTGGCCAGGCCCAGTCGCAGAAGCGTCCTCACTGTCATTGAATAGTGTCCCCCTGCAGCAGCGTGCAGAGCTGTCTCACCAAGCAATCTAATGCGTTGTAGGCTTGTTAAGGCAGTTTGATCAAGTATACTGTCTATCAAAAACCTGTTCACAATACTACGCGCGTATGATATCTTATAATTCTCGCACGCTATGTCGAATATTGAGCGACCTTTCATATCACGCACATTTTGCGACGTTACAAAATAATTTTCACACATAAAGGCGTGCAGTATCAACGGTAAAATATTTTCGTGTGCTACATGCATGGGAGTTTGACCTTTTAAGTCCATGGCTAACAGATTGGCGCGAGAATAAATTAGCATGTTAACCTGATCGGACAGGTCTCCTTGTTGCGCGGCTATGTGCAGCGCCGTTTGACCTTGGAGATTAGAGATGTTCACATTGACATCCGGATCATAAATCAGCACCTAAGCTGTGAGAGGCCTGTAGCCAGACTCCATAAGAATGTGTAATGCCGTCTGCCCATGCTTGTCGAATGCATTGACTT
>JAWWEQ010000027.1:1993248-2044102 GCA_035583055.1 Torymus tubicola
CATCAAAATACATAAGAATATGATAGTCAGTGCTCTGGGTTTGACCACTTTCTTTTTTTTGTGTGGCTGTGTAATTATCAAACTTTTTAACTGAACGATGAATACAAAGTTAAATACTTTCAATAAGCCAGAAAGCTTTTAAATTACTAATTTGAATGTCATAGTCAAAATCAGTACTTTGAGAAGAATGCTGACATTTTTATATATATTTAATTTTTTTTATTAGAAATATACACGTAATTAGATAAACATAGAAATAACTCATGTTAAGGAAACAGTTATCTTAAAATTTCGCATATTATATATTGTAAATAGATTATTGTAATTACTCTTTTTTTCGTATCCTGCAGACACATAAAAAAATTCCTCTAGCTACACACATTCCAAAAGCTTGCACCACCTCACTCTGTCCCTGTGAAAATCGCGTCGCTTCTGATATTCAATAACGCGAGTGAGCCGTTGAATCAATAGGCTCGCCTCTCCCCTACCTCAGAGCCCTTTGTACATTTGATCCGGACGAGTTTCGGCGCCCGGTAATCGAATCGCGGAGGCCCCCGCAAATCGGCGGTAATGACCCCCTCCCTCAACTTCTGGCACACAGGACAGGTAATGAAACGAGGGCTGCGCGCCAATGCGCTCATTCGATTAGTTCGGCTGTTGTTTTTGAGGCGCTACAGTCGCCAAGTGCGGGACGCAAACTCTTGAATGTTATATACGATATCTGACGTTCATGGTTTTTCGATATGAAATGGAAATAAAAGAATAGTAAAATAGGGTAAGAGAGAGAGAGAGAGAGAGATAATTTAATTCTTCGCACATGTTGGGTTTATTTAATTTTGTAATAATGAACCGCATTATCAATTTCAGGTATTTGTAATAATTTTAAGATTAATCTCATGGTATCTAAACTGAAACACACACGAGTTATAACCATAAATAGCGGTATCAGACACCACTCATGTAAAGAATCAGAAATGTGATTTTTTTCTGAATAACTAAAGCTATTTATACTTCTCAAAATTATCTCTTACGACAAAATAAAAAATAAATCTCACATGCATTCCTATCTCAAATCTCTATCGAACACAAAGACATAACAAGGCTTCATATGCGCTATGGTCAAGCGCGCGCGTGCTGCCCCCAAAGAAGGGGCGCGCTGCTGTGCGCGGAAAGAGCAAGGGGTGCGCCTGGTGGATAAAAGCCGAGGGACACCCTATCCCCATCGCGAATCGAAACGGCCAAGAGAGCGAGAGGGAGCGAACAAGTGAGTGAGAGGGAGAGAGAGAGAGAAAGCGTCAACCCGTAATTACTAATTAGTTCGCGTGCGGGGGTCCGCGCCCGCTTGATATATCCGAGAGCGCGCGTGCGTGCACCCCTTTATTAAATACCTTCGAAATTAAAATTATAATTGCATTCATTACCCCCCGCGCGGCTGACGAGAGAGAGAGAGAGAGCGCACGCGGGATGTGTGAGGCTACGTCTGACGGATGTGCGAGAGCGTGATGCTGGCCAGTCGTCGTGTGCGTTGATGCGATATGTGCATGATTATAGAAGAAAGTTGTGGGAGGAAAAAAAAATCAAGAAAAGAGCTTTGAGGTCGTTTTATTCGGTAATGCTCTCTTATGTCGATTTTTGTAAGGGTTGAAGTCACCGCTAGGTGACGCGTCTGATTTTGCATTTAGTAATACTTAGTATTCATATTTTTAAAAGTACACTGTTTTAATTATTATTAATTCATTATTTGTATTTTCTTTTCTCAATTAATAAAAAAAAACCGATCTGTAAAATCAGAAAAGTATAGAAAGATCATAGTTCATAGTTCATTTATTGATGGACTAACGACCCAAGATCCTGCCTAGTCCCGGCATGGACTTACAAAATCAATATACATTGATATTATTGAAATTGCACAAGCAGTCATGGCGATTAGAATTTACGAACAATTATGTTATAACTTGCAGCGAGATTACAGTAATATATAAATAAAAAAGAAGAAAATACAGTTTGAAATAAAAATAAAGAGAGAGTAAAAAAGAATAAATAAATAAAACGCATAGATTCCAGACGCAGTCGCAGATACAGGTTAAAAAAAAAAGAAAATGGTACGCAGTTCTTATAATAAAATATACAAATTGTAATAATATAATTTTACAATAGAAATTTAATTATAACAATAATAGAAGAGTATCAAGAACGCAAAGCCATACAAACCGGGACCGATACATATTTAGAAGATAGATAGAAAGTAGTTATTTTTTAGTAGATAATTGCCTCTTAAACTTGAATATTATTAACTCTTCACTCTGAGATCATAAAGACGCATTTATTCATACTTTTTACGAAAAAAATATTTCAAAAGTTATTGTAAGTTAATATACAGTCACGAGGCAGCTATTACAAAATATTGAACTTTAATTAAATCTTAATATATTTACTTGTAAAACAAAAATTCTGGTCTAACATATCTTTCTACGCCTCTGTTTTCCTTTTCCTATTATTTCACATGACCTTTATATTTTCCCGTCGACTTAAACCTTTCTCTCTCATATTCTTTTTCCCTACCGATTTATTATATTCAAAATTTATCCAGACCTATGCCTATATGTGGTGAAAAAAAGGTATAGACAAGCCGCGTATGATAAATTCTAATGAAGAAAATCCATCTCGGAGTAGTCGACGTTATGAAATGATTCAGTTCGGATATATAATTTCTAATTCCATAAGTTTAGACATCGAAACTATAATTATCAACACCTCCTGCTCGATTTGTCACAAGTCAATTCAACACCCAATGAATTACAAGAGGTAATCGCAGTATAAAACGCGGTCACCCATCTTACGTACTTACTTCCCCAATACTGCTTAACCTCGATGATCAACGAAGATAGCCACAGCACTACCTGCCAAACTATCTAGTCTAATATTAAAAAATTTTCAGTTATCAAAACTCATTTTTACATTTACTATAGAAACGATTGTCATTTTTGCAACTTTGAAAAACTCTTTGAAGCATTATATAATTTCTTCAATTTATTAATGATTTCATGCTCATCAACAACTCCTCTCCTTGATTTACATGCTTATTGTATACCATTTGTTTAACGGTAACTCTAAAAACTACTGTCTTTAATAATGATGAAAAAAAAAACTACTCTTACTTTCAGACAAATCATTAAGCTTTTTTCAATCCAATAAGGACATTTTTCATTTCAACTAATCCATTCGTCTCCAACAATTCCTGGTCTATAATATATCCAGGACGAATCCACATACCTATTCGCCTTTTGCAGCATCCTGTGTGTATGTGAGTCCATGCGCACGAACACATGTACGAAAGCTCTCGCTTCGCGGCGATCATATCCGAAATCGTGCTCGCGATTATACACACGCGCATACTCTAATTAGGGAGAGAGAGAGAGAGAGAGCACGCTGGAGAGAGAGAGAGAGAGCAGTGTGTGGCAGGCCGGCAAGCGTCAGCTGAGCAAGGCATACACGGCCCCTGTCAGCCACTGTGCCACTGACGGCTCGCTAATTGCTCTCACGCGTACTCCCTCACTCTTATCTCGCTCTCTCTCTCGTTCGCTTTCTCTCTCTCTCTCTCGGTCCTTTCTCTCATTCTCTCTCTCTCTCTCTCTCTCTCTCTCTCTCTCTCTCTCTCTCACTCTCTAGTAGACCTTCAAAATCCAAAATCCCGACATGTAGTCAAAGCGCGTATAGAAGCCGACTTTGGATGTTTTACAAGCCGATTGAAGTGATCAGTGAAAAGAGCAAAAGTGAAAAAATGGTGAACTACTTATTTGGAAAAAGGATAGTATGTTTAAATTATGAAAAGTTTAACTTCTTAAAACTATTTATTTAAAACTAAAAAATACCGCTAAACTATAATTACTCGTATTTATTTTTACCTGTAGAATGACTCGACTGAATTCGCTATTCAATCATACTTTCTTTAATGCTCTATTTGTACCGACCTCAGCTCTACATAAAAAAAGCAATCGAGGACGTTAACAGATCTTCAACCATCAAAGTGGATACACCACGTCGAACTCGAACAACGTCCGTAACGCCCCAACCTCTACTTACGCAAATCCAGAAAAAATAATCAAGACAACTTAGCCAGAACAGCTTCGCGTGCAAAATCTCAAACGAATTGAAAGTCGATAACGACAGGCAGTGGAAAAATCGGCGGCGACAGCAGCAGCAGTAACGCGCGAGGCAGCACCGATCATCGATCTCTCTTCGTCCCTCTCCTCTCGAACAAAGCACGGGGGGGCGCGCACAGTCGCGAATTAATTGAGCGTATAATCGATGCCGTCGATACGTATGCACCCTCCACTCGTGGGGGTAGCCTTCTCCCTCCCTTCCCTACTCCTCTCCAGGCAGTATCGTTAACCACGTCCAGCAGCAGCCGCCAATTTCCATGCGCGCACCGCGTGACGTATCGTCGATTGCAGGGGTACCCCCACATATATACATACATGCGTGTGCGTGTGCAGGGACGAGGAAGTGGAGAAAGAGGAGGAGAGAGAGCGATTAACGACTCGGCGCGAGACAAGCCTGTTGTTGGAGCGAGGTTTTGAATTTGAGAGATTCGGATGTAGACTTTAAGAGTGTCCGCATGGTAATGGGTGGAAATGAATGTAAGAAGGTTAGGAGAAGTTATGATGGTGTGGGATTGTAACGGTGGTCAAAGTTAGGGAAATATATCGTTAAAGATGAGGTTGGAGTATCTGTAGAATGCCCACAGATTTTCACAAGTATATGTTAACTTCATTGTGAATATTACCTATATTCAATTTATTTTAAACCTTAATATCCTTTATAACAATTTAAAAAAAAAGAAACTCATGAAAGTAAATTAGTAAAAATTTATACAAAAAGGTGTCATTCATATATTTCATTTCGTTACCCCGTTAACTGCAGGAAAAAAGAGAAAAGTTTATCACTCAATACACACGAATTAACTGGCTTGCATCTCACGCAAAAAACTTCATTCTCGCGATATTCGAAAAATTTTCGGCCGAATTCATTCACGCCAGAATCCATGGACGATAAGAGAAGCAGAAACGTGTATACGCACGCAGGCACGATTCTGCTATCGGGACGCAAATTTATATCTGATTCCCTCTTCTGCCACCAATCAACTTCTACCGGTGCATGTGGCTAACTTTCTCTCTCTCTCTCTCTTCCTCTTTCGCGATGAGCAATTGCCCGCGCGCATGCATCGATATCTGGTCAATCGGCGCGATTACCGGGTACAGAGGATGAATTGCGCGAAATATCGGCTGTAATTCCGTCGCGCGCGTACGCGAACCGATAAACGCGCACATGTCGGTTTTGCGTGACGGGATGATGCTGCCGCTCGAAAGCGTCGAAGCCCCCGCGGCTTTTAGCCGAGCGTCGACGATAATAGTGATATGACAGGATCTGTTTTTCCAATCGGGAAGATGAAGCCTTTTTTGGGTGCATGGAGTGAATATTTGGAATAGGCGCTGTACTGTCACTGAAAATAAGGGATTTTTGGGAATTTTTGTTTGTGTAGGTGTATCGTGTTACAGTTGAAAAATATTTATTACATAACATGTTAAACTATTAAGGTCCATTTCATTTTGAAAATGAGTTATTTTTAAGGATAATATTTTACTTTTTGAAAAATGTACTTTTTAAATTATTTGGTAAAAGTTTTTGCTGAATCTAGTGACTTTGAAAGATTTTAAAAAATCCTAATCTGAACACAAAATACAAATAATATTTTAAGAAAACATTTTCAATTCTTATTAATCCATTGAAAGTAAAAATCCAGTGACTTCATTATTCTCGTTAATCGACTTTTTTGGTCATTTTCAACTCACCTAACAAGATCCATTCTCACCGTATAAACTTTCTTTCAAAAACATTGACCATCACGCTTCGAAACTCCCTCTTCTACGCGAATCGTTCGTGAAAATCCGACCCGTGCGAAATTGATCCACCGAACGTATGCGCTCGCGTCTCTTTGATTTATTAGCGCAGGGGATTAATAAAGCGGCCGCTGTATCGCCCGTATACTTTACAATCTCTCGCGCGAGCCGCGGAACCGTTTTGATTTACATCGCGAGCGCGAGCGAACGCGTGGCTAACCTAAAAGCGGTGCGCGGAGCGATAAGCGAGCTGTGTGTAAGCGGTCGTGATTGATTCGACGGCCTAGTGTGGAAGAGAGGAGAGAGAGAGTGAGAGAGAGATTTGGTTGACGGTTTGTCTTTTGTTAGGGTGAAAAGGATTTTTCGCGGATTTTTTCAAGGAAGGTGAGATAAATAAATTGTGGGATGAAATGCAGGAAGATGATTAAATCGAAAAGATATATGGAAGAGGTTTAAGGGTTGACTATGGATTCTAGGTTATACCCTGTAGATGTAGGATGCACTTATTAGTTGATTGATCAATACAGGTGGGTGAGCATAATGATATAAGCATACGCTTAAAGATGATGTTAAGAAAATAAGAATCTGTTAAATTATGTCATTGCCGATGATCAATTTTCTTCGACTGACCGAAGAAATTAATGAGTACTTTACTTTTATATAAACTTTACTTGCAGCTTTTATAAAAAATAACCACCAACATTATATATTTCTAATAATGAATCATTTTTTTTTCTAGTAAATTGTATTGCGTAACTCTTCTTTAATACTTATCTAAATTAACTTTTTACTAGTTACAGTAAACGTGCGTACGATTTATATATTTATTTTTTTGGATAAAGCAACAAAGTCAACAACAACCAAGCAAAACAGTCTTATTGCGATAGCAAATTTCGTCAATCACGTTTTTAAAAGAAGAAGAGATGAATTTATACGGAATTCAAACTATATATATATATCTTCTATATCAGTGGTATATTGTTCATAGAGTTCATCTGAAGGAATATACTATGATCTATCACACTAAATAATTTTTACTCCGACATCCAACAGAAACGTTTCAGAGTTATAGCGGTCGAACAAAGGTCATTACTATAGTTACTTTCATTATAAATTATACATTATATACTTTGAATACTTTTTATAAATTTAGAAATAACAAACGCTATTAACAATCACCAAAAAGCTCGGGAATAAGAAAAAGTGCGCAAACGTCGATAAAGTTAAAACTGCCTCTATCCGCCACATTCTCTTTCAAAAACAAACGCGGGAACGCTCAGACAGACTTGCGCCTCCCTACGTAGCACGCGAAATTAAATTTCGCCCATACATTATATTCCAAAAAGCGCAAAAACCTTGCACACCCTTCCCAGAAAGATATTCCAATGCCCGCGGCCCTCCCGAAAAAGGAAGAGCCAGGAACGCTGAAATGTAAAAATCGGACTGACGCATGACGTGGACGGGGCAAAAGAGCGAATTAAAAATATGGCTGCTCTCGATAAGGCATCCGGAGATCGACGTCTCTCGCTGGAAAATAGATTTTTTACAACTCCGCTGCTGCCGCCGCCGGCTTCTTATCGCGACTGTGTTTCTCTGTTTTCCACTGTAGCGTGTGTAATCGACCGGCAGAGAATGTGCGTGCAAAATTTCAGTCTTCAGTTTCTCTTTCCGCAGGGCAAAGTTGTTTTCTGATTAGAGGAAGCGAACGAGATTTTTTTGTAATAAGATTAAATATAGGATAAAATTGTATATTTAATTTTAAATTCAATTTTCAAGAATGGAAAGAAAAATTGTAAATCCCTTTGAAAGAAATTAATTATAGAATAACAAAATCGAAATATTTTAAGTCGAATTCTTTTACTGATTTGATCTTGATTCGATAATACTCTATAATAAAAAATCCAAATCTCCGGTTTAGTATTAAAATGATAATCGCCTTTTTATTTTCTTATATTGAAATTTAAAAGACAAAAAAAATTGTTTTTGATACTACAGCAAGATAATAGCCTAGTGTTAATGGTGGCTTGTATAGTTATGTTCATACAGAACCTGACCTGTGCTCTATACCCGATACATGTTTAGGACTATCTATAATGTATCGGTATAAAAAAATGTTAGAAACACTTGCAAAGAATTCGCAACAAGTGATTTACAAGAGGACTTAAAAACAATCCACTGTTTTGGACAAGGATAGAATATGGAACCTTCCATGTTTACTTTTCTGCGCTCTTCCAATTAAGACATATTACTACAACGAAGACCCAGCCATGAATAAGCCTTCTACGTGCAACATAATTCACAGCTAATATAGAATTAATATTTAATATTTCATAAAAAATTATCAACTAAATACTCCCATTATCTACACTTATGCTAAACAATTCGCAAAAAAAAACTCTCACAATCCAACCTCGAGCCTATCCAAACTTCAAGTTCGCGAACTCATACAAGCCGCGATGAGTAAAAGCTCGCGTCGAGTCAGGCATATACCCGCGTGCTTCCACGCTCGCATGCCAGATGCAAATTATGCCGTTTGCATAAATCGCATGGTGCGGGGTCGCGAGAGAAAGAGAGAGAGAGAGAGAGGGAGTCGCGAGACAATTTGGACTCGTAAACATAATTAATAGGGCAGCATTAATTCTCGGATTTTTCTCTGGCGCGCAAACACGTGTTGCCATGGAGCGGCATGCAGCAACTGCCAAATAATTGCCAGAGTTCGCTGGTACCGTATGGTCTTCTGGTGCGAGTTAAGTTGCCTGTTTCGTTAAGAATCGTAAGAATTCGTGATTTTAACACGCATTTACAGACGCACCAGTGATACTCAGTCGATGTAAGATAAGGATAATGAAGTGCTTTATTAAAAAACGTCTTTACAGATTGGCTATCCGACAGAGACTATAATTTTTTGTTGATACGAGAATTCGATTGATAATACACATTCTTTCATTTCATTGTCTTCTTACACTACGGAAATGTTGGTGTTACTCTTATTTCAGATCGCATGATATCAGGTAAAAAGACGACGATCAATCGATACGAAGAAGCGGTCATATAATTCGCGTCTCCTCTTGCATTATTTTTATTATTTTGAGATAGCCCGTAATTATGGAGTTTTCTAATGTGGAACAGCTAAAATGTATATTATGCGATAGTTAAACAATATTTACTAAACGTATCAATTCAAGTACCTCCAGAAATAGTAATAATTAAAATGATATTGTATACATAGTTGTAGGAAACTATACATTACACATTCAATTGAGAGAACTGTCCGAACAAGTTTGATTTTGTAGTAAACCATTAAACTACTATTTTAACTCTACCTATAAAATAAAGAATGTTTTGTTTATACAAAATAAATATCTCTGGATAAAGAGTATTTTTTTGTACAACCAATATATATTGACTTGATAACTTTAGATGGTTTTAATGATTTGACACTTTTGCATATAATGGAAATAGATTTTATTAAACAACCCATATTTTTAACTACGTTGACTTCAAAATTAAAAAATTATCAAGTCGGCCAACCTCTTCTTAAGAGGCAACAGTGTTCCCTTTCTTTCACTATCCCATCATTTGTCCTAACAAAAAGGAAAAATCGACGCGAATCACCTATTCGGCCTGAACGACCTTATCTCCCGCATTATTGCGCCGAAGTTACCAAGACAGTACGCTGCGTGCTCCCTTCCTCGCTAAACGAAGCGCGTCGAGGCAGTAGTAGCAGCAGCAGTAGCAGCAGCTTCCCAACCGGAGGCTATATACGCTACCGCACACATCTACACATACACACAGGCCTGCCATCCTAAGCCGGCTTGACTAATTGGCAGCGTTATAATCATGGGGACACGGTTAGGTTGGTATTACCGCGAGTTATGGCCCTCATTCCGCTCGCACAACCCTTTCCCTCCCCTACTCTCTCCATTCTATATATATACACGACGCGCGTCACACATTCGTGCACACGACTGCTGGTCGCTACTACTGCTGCGGCGGTAGCGACGTTTAATGACCGCGCCGTTTACGCAAATTTTCCCATTATGCGCGACGCTGCTACGAGCGCCGCCGTCATTCTCCAACGGCCCGTAATCCCCCGTATACGTGGCCGTGTATACGTGTGTGTATGTATGTATGTATGTATGTGCGCGCACACGAGTGTATATATGGAAAAAGGAGAGGTTGGTAGTTGCGGGAGAGTGGGTACACACCGGAGATTGCGGGAAAAACGCGATTTCTCCGGCGCGCAGGATGTTTAGCGGGACGAGAGAGAGAGAGAGAGACTGCGGCTCATTGATCGTCGCTTCTCAACCGACGTTAACAGGTTGAGTGGCCGTGATGGAAAGGGAGGGAGAGAGAGAGAGAGAGAGAGAAATGGAGAGGAAGTGCAGTTACGATCAGCGGAGGAATCACTGCGGCGGAAGCTCGTCGAAGCTTCGCGTATAAGCTTACTGGGAATTAATACAGAAACACGGATTGAATGAACATTGCAATCGGTGGGGATGGAACGTCCGTGGATTTTATAAGCATTTTGCTTTGTAAAAATTTAATCACACTCTGATTTATGTATACGCGAAAAATAAATATTGTTCATTGGGTTATTAAACTCAAGTGAATAACCAGTCAATTGTTAAAAATTATAATACTAAACAATAACGTAGCTATTTTTAAAGATTATATTATAAGCATTAATATTTACCTTTATATATCTGAATTATGTGCTAAAGTAATTCTGGCCAAATATGATACTACTACTTGGTACTTATTTCTCTCTGTTTCTTTGATCTCAGAAGTTGCTTATTTACTTCATAATTGTGAAGCTTACTCTTTATATCAAAATAAAGTTGATTTTTAGCTGAAAATAAATTAAAAAAGTTAAAATACGTATTTATTTAAAAAAATAAAATATTTTTAACTGATATTGTTAGTAATGTTGATATAATGAAACTAACTACTTTATTATTGAAATTTTTAGTGTTATGACAATTTTTATATAAATTAACATATCAAACAAGTACAAGAGAATTTAATACTCGTGACCTATCGAGCTTAAGAAATTTCTAAATAATTTGCACAACGTGGTTGAGTGTAAATTTTTTTTACAAGTGACAAAAAGACGATTTAGTGTCACAATAACGTCATTTTCAGTAGCAATTTCGACAGAATGACTTGGCAATTGGTCTACTCTGATTTTGGCGTCGTTGTCTCAATCTCTTTCTTTAGTCAATTCCTCGTATCGCCGGGTACTCCCCCTTTTCAAACAGTCAAAGTTAAGACGATACTCTCTCTTTTTATGATCATCAATGAATCAGGCAATTACCAATGTGCCTTCAAACTCTGATCTAGCGATGAAGTTCCTGTGTCAGCTTTTTCATCTTTGGATGTGTTGTCTATAAAGCTCACTTGTGGCTATCGCTACTGTGATACTGCACTCCTAGCTACATAATAAAACTTACACTCGAAACACTGTAAAGTAGTGAATACTTGCATATAATATATAAGCATTATTCCATTTATTACAAACCAGAATTTCTAATTTTCAAACTAGACTGGATCTACCAAAATTAAGAAAATACGTAACTATCTATAACAGGACAAAGGTTTTATAAGACTTGTTAAAGTAATAAGTTTCTTGCATAATTCCGTATTTTTCAATTTCGTCACATATAAAACGTCAACTATACGCTCTGAAAAAAAATATCATGTAAACTCACTCGCCACATTCAGCCGCAGCCCACTCGAATAAAGTCAGAAGCCGCGGGCTCATCGATTTTCGCGTCTCGGATTCGCCTCTCCCCGCGGTAAGACAGACGAATGCGTTCTGGTCAGTTGGGGAAGCTTATGGCCCTGGCGCGCGAGCGAGAGCGAGAGATTTACAAGTTTAGTTACCGCTGATCACACCCTTGGGAGCGGCCTGATGGGTACACTCGTATATGTATGTATATATATATATATATATGTGTACACATTCCCATTTCCTTCTTTCTTGCCGTCTAGGTCGGTTGTCTCGACACCCTCGTTCCAACTCTTCTCAGTTGATTGGGAGATTCGGTGATGGGGTCCGGTCTCGTTTCTGAGGTTTTGAATTTAGAAATGAATAGATAAGATACCAGGGTTATAACGCACTCGACACTCAACCACTGATTCATTTATTCAACTAAAAATGTTATTGACATTGATTACGGATATATTGATACTGAATTTATCAAAATCTTTAGCGTACGATTTTAACTATGATGAAATGCAGAATTGTAATAGTGTAGAACGTAAGGTAACATTGGTTTAATAGACATAAGTAGTTTTTAAGGGCTTGACGCTCTTCATTTTTATTTTAGATACAAAAAGGGGAACCCTTCTTTACATCACATAAGCATTTGCAATGTTGGCTGGAATTTCTAAGGATTCCTGATTCTTTGCACTGAGATGTAATAGTAGGTATGGGAAAATACAATATCATGGATATATACAAAAAGTAACAGTTTCATGAGATTATTGGTTTTCTAATTGACTGTAAATGCAAGTGCTTCATACTCGAAAAGATTTATATTTTAGTTTGCAAGCGTGCTCGCAAATTGGCCGCATATGTGAGCTTGTGTGTATAAGACAGACGTATGCGTATTAATCCGATCTTGCAAAATAGTATGATTTCAAGAAATTTGAAAACTTCTTACTTTTAGTATGTTTGTTTTCAAAGGATAATAAAATAAATTATAGACTTTGATAATGAAGCTTTCCTAAAACATTTTGCGTAACACATTAAACTCAGAATTAAAAATATCGTAAAGAGAATGATTATAAAAAACTAATAAATCTCAATTAAAAAGTTTACCAAATTTAAAATGATCTAATATACGTCTCATATATGTTCGACAAGATCGCTACTATTTTACCTTCGTGAAACTACATTTTTTTAATTAATTCTGAATCAATGAATACAATTCTTTTAATAGTACATTTTGTGCTTTCAAAGTCTTACAAAACTCCGTTAAAAAAACTCGTTAACGTAAACCGAATCCTCATGAATCCAACAGCCATAAACTGACTCCCCAATAAACCATCATCATCGTCATTGTCATTATATACCACCCAAAATCCCACCGAAAAAAACTACCAAAGCAATTTACAATAATTCAAGCGGCCGTTTTCTTCAATTACATAAAGACGCACAGCTCTAGTCTAAATCATCTTTATCGCTTGACCGATTCTTTTCTCGCCCCCTCCTAATCGAGCCGTCGGATGTATTTCTCTCAATTTCAGCAAAAGAATGAGAGACTCCCCCCCGCCCCCCTGACGAATGGTCATCTCTCGGCGCGTGTATTATAAGACGATAAAGCGGAGGGATGAAGAAAATGGGTCGACAAATCTCGTCGCGACTAACCGTTACGGATGACACCACGACTCATCTTTTTCCCCGCTTACATTCGTTTGAATTACTTCGCGACCCGCGATTTTTCGTTATCAACCGTTAACCATACTTCGTCCACCTTTCCGCAGATTTATCTTCTCTCTTGTATACGCCCGCATCATCGACACGGCGCGCAATTCGAGAGCATCGTCGTTTGACTTTTAATTGCGAAAAAATGCAAAGGGGAGAGTGAGAGAGAGAGGCACATGCGGGAACAGCAGAGCTTTGAAAGTCCGATACATCGGATTTTTCGAGTGCGGAGTTACGTGTGTGCATCTGGCGAGTCGAGTTGCAGTGTATACTTCGCTGCACGCGTGCAAACAAGGATGATATGATGCGCGCGCTCGCACGTTTGATGATTTCCCTTTGTCACTGGTGCCCCATCCGTGCGAAAAGTGTCGTGTTGGAAAAATAGGGGTGGATAAGCGGAGTATTTTTGAGATTGTGTTACTTCGCTAGCGAGTTAGAAAAATGAAGAGAAATGGTTTGAACCATGGATAATCATTGAACGGACTGGAATTGTTATTTTTAAAAAGTGAATTTTTCCTTTTTGCGTATAAGATCTCAGGAAAATTATTGTTTTTTAATTAAGATATGGTAAAATCTATATTATTATTTGTAGCATTAAGAAATACTTCGGTTCTCAAAAGGTCTATTTTACTATAAAGGAAAAAGATAGAAAAAAATAATTATTGTAGAAATCAAATAAACAACAATAATGTACATATTTGGATTACATATCTATTTCTACAGTTATAAAATGTTAAAAAATGTATATTTTTGTCTCTCTTACGTTATAGGAATAGTCTCTTTAATCAGGAGTATTTCTGATTTTTTTTTTAAATAAACGATAGACCATACAAAATTAGTGCACGCAGTGTAAACAAAATTTGTTGATATTAGTTTGCATTGCTATATTTGCTTTAAATCTTATGTATTTAAAACCAACACCATATTTTTAGTACAGATATGTTGCTACCCATTTTAAAGCTACACATTTTTAATATCACATTCTACGCGTTATCAAATTTATCCATTAGTCAAAGAAAATTAATTCCGGCTTAAAATCGTGAAAATCAAAACGCGATCAATACTCGTCTGTAACAGGAGTAGAAATACACACACGTGCTTGCACATGCTTTCCACTCCCATTCGAAAAATGCATTCCCTCGTTCGAAACTTTGAAAAGTTGATACCAGATTTTCAAGAGCCTCCTCCTCCCTTTCCCGTACGTGCTTATCGAATTGAATTTCTCGTTGACAGAGGGTAAGTTTTTCCTTCCTCGAATGAAAGAGCTATATCGATTGCAATTTTATGGAGGGTATGGTAGTAAAAAAATTTCAACAAGGTGTTATTTTAATGCCATTCCAGTGAGTCGCTGCCAGCCAAACGTGTTTGATTGATCGATTTGGAAACATTGTTAATTACGGGATAGAGGGGAGATTTTTTCTCGAAGTAAAAAGTGGTTAAAAAGTGATTTGGTCAAAAGTTTGGGAGTTAGTTTGAGCATGATAAATTTTTTCAATATTTACATACATACGTATGAGATAAAAACAATTCGGTTGACTGTGTACTTTTTATTTTGGTTTGTACACAAGGAATAAAACGAAAAGTGTAAAATGAAAAAAAATGTTATTTTACCAAGAATTTTTCGACCGTTTACCGAGTTCAATGTATATTTACAATGAAAAATACTTGCTATTTACTTTCTGTAAAATACTTGGAAAGTAATTCTAAAAAGTATAAAAATGAATGATTTATTTTTATTTAAATAAAGGGAATAATCCGACACCAAATAAAATAATACTCTTATAGCAAGATCGAAAGTTGTTACAACGTTGAAAAATTTTTTTTCAAAAAATTATTTATTTCACTTTTACATTATACGCTTTCATTAGTTACAAATCACGGAAAAGGAGCACAAAAATTTTAAACCATCAACCCTAAAAAATTCACTCACTTCAAACCACTTCTCTAACGCAACGTCGACACCCAAACCCCTTTTTTCTTGAACAAAAAATCATCTCTGTACCACGCGCGTCGCCCTTTGGCGAAATAAAACAACAGGAACGATTCTCGTTTTTCTTCCATCCTAATCGCCAGCAGTCCGGTCGGGTAATATTTAATTTTTAATCCGCGTTTACGTTGGACTCTAATGGGAATGCGATTTATATCCCCCGCAGCTTATTTTACATTTATGCTAAATACCGCGCTTGTGTGCGCTTATTACGGCGTACGGACTGAGACAAAAATTTCAGAGAACCCGCGTGTATACAGAGAGTGAGAGTACGCAATTAGTCGTGAAAGAGAGAAAAGAGGGTTGTATCGTTATTATAATTTTCTTTTATAGCTGTAGTTATGTATACTTATAAGTAAATTGTTATTATTACAAAGTGCCTTTTAATTACAATGCTCTCGTTGCGATATTTAAATTTTGCACACAAGGTATTATTTGTTCAAATTATATATTTAATTAAGATTTTGTACTTCATAATAGCATAATGAAATCATAAATTATATTAAATAATTTGGTTTAACAAATTATAATATTACTACTTCTTAAAATAGTTAACACTGAGATTATTCTGACTGCATAATTAAGTAACCACATCAACTAAACCAATGAAAAATTATATTACAATATGCATAGCCATAATAATGTCGCAGCTATGTAAATTATTCGTATAATGAAATAATTCAATATAGCCGACGACGAACTCGAGCGTCAGAATAATCGCGCTTCACGCGAGGTCATAAGAAGTCTCATAAAGATATCGCAAGGAGCTCGTTCTCGAAGGCGGGCTTGTGAAATTAAGCGAAGCGATAACGACATCTCGATGTACACTCCGCACCGCGAAAGACTGTAAAGTCGAATGACATTTTCATTCGAGCACTGTTTTACTCAACATTTAATGCGTGCGTTTAGTAGGTAGCGTTGCACTCGCAATGCCATCTTTATGGTTCATGATAAGAAAAAGAAACATTTAATAACACATGACACATTTTGAAAACTCAACAATAATAAAAAAAAAATTCATGTAACATGCAATAACAACTATTTATCAAACAACCTCAAAATCTCATCGTATTGCCCATTGCCACATTCCAACCCGCAGCAACCCTTTCGAAGAAACCAATAACACCGAACTTCGCAACGACCAATTAAACAGCAGATGCCATTGACTTTCCGGCGCCACAATTCGGCCCTTCGAGAAGACGCGATGAAACTCTCGTAAGTAAGAAAGTCTCTCTCTCTCTCTCTCTCTCTTGCTATCGCGCTCACGGCATCCGTCATAATACGAGCGCGCGCGTCGACAAAGGCGCCGTATAACTCCTCGTTTGCCTTTGTTTCTAATGCCGCGGTTTATGGCCCGAGAATGAATCTTGATCGCAAGGTGTCTGCAGACAAGGAGAAGCAGTAGCGCCCGCGAGACGTTTGTCTTCGGGGAGTAAAGGCAAGCGGAGGTTGTATAGGTGAGGGGGGGTTTATGATTTTCGGGGGTTTTTACGGCGCGCCGTGGTCTCGTTAGTTAGGTTTATTTATGGTGGAATGGAAGGAGGAGATGCTGGGAATAGTGAAGAAGTTTATAGGCGAGATTTTGGATGGCTTGCAGGGATTGTGTTATATTGTTTGTCACGAATAAGACAATTGTCAAAATTCTTCGCTTATATATTAGTGAATATACATATCTATATATATGAGTGGAATAAATCCCTGTTTAGTCAGGCACTATAGTGATGAGTAGTTTCATATTATTGTTAAAGTAAAATTATACTTAAAGTTATTTTAATGCCTTTTTTTACCTCTTGCTTAATATCATCATTTAATATTTAAAACTCAGGATACTATGAAGCAGTACACATATACCTAGAAAAATAATAGTCCAGTTGAATCTATAATTTACATACAATATAAACACGTATCATTATATTTTACAAGGTTAAATAACAGAACCACAAAATTAACCTGATTATATTATTCGAAATTCCAACATAATTATCTTCGCAAAACAGTGAACCCCGTACCTACCCATCCAAACACCCTACTAAACGACAGCAAATCCAATCCTCGTGTAAATTCCCGCACACTCTCACTATCAGCTGCTACCCTTCTAAAATCGAAAACTTTCATACAAGCATCTGCCGGACAAGCATTAAGGCCCGCGGGCGCGCGTACGACACGTGTAACGCAATCGGGCAGCGGCTCTTCGTATAATTTCGTCTCACGTAATCGGAGACCCTCGTAATTGTCCGCTCGAGACATCCGAAAGCTGCCCCGCGGGGCCGGGAGCTATAGCCCTACGGTCAGCGTCACACGCGTCCTCTCTCCGCTGGCGTTTTTAATCGAGCGGCTAGCTAATGGCTTATTCTAGAGGGTTCGGGAAAGGAGCAGAAGCGGTTAGCAGCTGATAACTGAATGTCGTCGATGATAACAACTCGACCGTGAGGTACAAAGTTGAGAAAGTTTCATGTAGCTGAGGTAGTCGAATATGGTTGAATCATCAAAGAAAATTAAAGGGATACAAGGGTCGGCATAATACCAGAGTTATTCATCTTTTTTTAATAATTGATTCATTATTGACATCATAATAAAGTTTTGTTAAAGTAATTTTTTTTATATCGAATTATTTCAGCAAAGATGTTAGTTCATCAAAATTGCTTGTCTCTAGAAAGTCAAATGTTATTATTAGCATTCAGTATATCGATGCGTTCCTTATAGTATATGAATGAATGAATCCATACAGATTCTACTAGGAGGAAAAGTACTAATGTTCATTCAGACTGATTGCATTGTGACACGACCTTCTACTGCCATAAAGCCATCATATATCCCCTTCGCAAAATGGAAACCCCATCGCCGCGCATGAATAATCCACGCTCAGCCAAAGTGCACCTCTCAACTCAAGGATAATTGAGCACACACACAGACACAGACACACATACGTAAACTCGCGTTCGTCTTAAACTTCCAATCGAAGATCTCAAGATCGCCTACCTAATTCGATAAGAGGCACATGCTTATACACGCGTTCGCTTACCGGAAGTTGCTGCTAAATAAATAATAAGTTGTACCTGCAACGAATAAAAAGACTCGCATCATTTTTCATATTTATTAAAAGAACAGGACGCTTATAGACGCGGAAAATTGAAGTGCTCAAAGATTCAGGAAGGAGCAGCATGGAACGCAAATTCGCTCGACGCAGCTTCATTGTTGTCCCTTCTGAACCCGGTAATAATTAAACGCGGAGCTTTTTTCTGCTGTTATATTCCGGGAGTGAGAGAAGATAAGCCGAGATTCTGAGCTCTCCTGAATGGAAATGCGGAAATGAAAATGTTGCGTGTATTTTTGCCCTTGTAGATTTGCAAGAGTGTTGGTTTACTTTTTGGTTATAAATAACACCGTAGATATTTCTGAATGAAATTGCTAGCGACGTTTCCTTAGTTGGTATCTTGGATAAGTTGTAAGAATAGATGTATAAGTTTATGATTCTCCAAAATTGAAGTTTCCTGAAAAAAGATACGTTTCTTAAAACTGTTACAGGTAATAGTATACCACTATAAAACCTTTCATCTGAATTGTAACTTTGATAGGCATTTTAGACATTTCATACACATTAGATCAGTAACTGAAAATATACTTTTACTCTTTAAGAACGAGAAAAATCAAATCTTGAAACTATCAACATCTTCAGATGCTCTCAATTCAACAACCGTTTATCGACACCCTCGCCAGAATTGGCTCTTTCTCGTCCGGTCATCGCGCGCGTATAATCTAGAGTTGGGGTTTCGCTTTCGTCTCTGAATAATTTCGTGGAGGTCGTCGTTTGAGAGAGAAACCCTAGCACGCGATTAGCATCAACGTGTTTAAGTCTGGAGGACCATGATTGTTGGTCTGAGTTACAGTGAAAACAGGATGATAGGAATGGTCGGGAAAATTTTATTTTTAATGGTCAAGAGATGATGGAACAAGTTGGGTTGAAACTCGTAGGCATTGCATAAATTGAAGCAGTTGATTAAAATAAGTCGTTAGTTGTTGAACATTTTAGAAAATAAATAATAATTTACATCATGGAAATAGCATTTCAAATGACATGATACCGTAATTACAAGTAACGTATAATTAATAATGAAGCTCATCATCACTTCATCAACGAAAAGAATTACACCACAATCAACGAAACCTTGATAAGTAAGATCTCGGCACGGAACAAAAATAATTCCCCCTTCTCCCCGAACAATCGTCTGCGTATCGTGCGAGAAAGCCATAAAAACGCGCTTTTACAAAGCAACGATAACTCGTCGGGAGCGCGAGCGCATTCATCTTGGTCCTAACCAGAGCTAATAAATAAACGGAGAAGAGAGGGATATGGTTTGGCGGTGTAAGAGCTGCTACATTATTTACATCAACGAGGGGCCAGTTGAAATTGGCGCCGAATTCAAGAAGCGGGTGTATAAGGCATGGTATGATTGTTAGGTGCGGTTCATCTATGGATGATAAATAACATGTTTACATGATATTAATTTTTTTAAATTATTGAGCATCAATCTTTTACAATGAGCTTTAATTTTAAAGAACTAAATTTTTAAATTTCATATTAAAAAAATTTCCCAACCATGTTTCAACCGTTGGTTTAGAAATCTTTAGAAAGAATCTTATATTACTTAATCCACAATTGTTATAGTGTACATTATAACTATAAAAATGGATTCCGTAATTCTTGGATTAGTCAGAAATAAGGTAAAAATCGTACTTTTGAGATTTAATTACTAACCTTTCAAGCAGCTCCAAATGAAGTTATGGAATATTAAAGCATTACAAGGATGTACTTTGGTTTATTATATTACATTAATTTTGAGACCAAAGCATGTCGTAGAGTCTTTGTATGTAAGAGTTTGTATATATACACAACGACTTGAGAAAGAGAACTAAAACAACAGAAAATTAAAAAATTTAGTGTTTCTATGAAAATAAGTATTATTTTAAAACAAATACTATAAATTCGATAAAATCGGCGAATAGTAACGAAATATATTAAGATATCAGGTGTTTATTAATTTCTTACTCTGTATTTAACCTCGAATCTTTTAGACAATAATTTCACGAATAATATAGAAGCATCTTTTTCCATTTTGATAATCTCCAGAGCTTATTACGCCTTCCCCCCTCTATCACACGCACATACAAGCGCCGATCAATCCTGCACTCCAACGATCATCAGCGAGATAAAAAACGGCCCACCAATGTACCATAGACATTAAAATTTAACGATCATCGCGCGGGAACTTCGATTTATAGATATATCTAACGGACAACCGAACGCCGTCTCTTTTTACGACGAACTGCGCCCGAGCGCTCTTAGCTAATTGAATCGGGCGAGCGCGCGCATAACGATATTGAATTATCGCGCCATTAACGGAGCCGATAATGAAGCAACGGTTCGTTAAATTTTGCGCGAGCTTGAGAAGAAGACGTGCGGTGTGGCCGTTTTAAGGGTAAGATAATTAGGAGAGGAAGAGGTGATGGTAGATGTTGCCATATGGAAAAGATCAGTGTTTTATTGGAGCTTTGGATGGCTGACTAATAATGGACTTTGGGTGGGTTACGTTTGATTGAGTTTATGGAGGATGAATTAGAAGGATAAAAATGGATGAATTTATGAATTACCATTCTCTTTAGCAATAAACAATTGAACTTTGATTTTTGTTTTTTAATTAAAATAAAATTTTTTTTAGTATGAATTCTATTAAAAACAAATCTATTTCACTTACAGATTGACCGCATTACTGATATTATTGGATGCTCTTCGTAGGTCGCACCAGAAAAGTCACGTAAGTTTATCAAAATCAATTAAAAATACTAACGTTACACACGTGCACACAACCGCCAATAAAATTTTCACAATACTACACTCGCGTTCTCATTCAGTCCAAAATTAAAATCCTTTCAATGTTACAAACCGAAACCTCCCCCTACGCAACCCCTAATATCATCCCCCACCCGTCGACCCTCAAAATCGACTCACACTCTATATATACACACACCCACACACCAAAACCACGCAGCATCCGTCGCGTGACCTATCGCGCATCCGGCCGCAAAAATAACCCCCCGAAAGAGAGCACGGGAGAATAATCGCGCGCGAGAGAGAGAGAGCGCGCGCGCGTTTAGCGAGGCAAACGGACAGAAAATGGAGCGGCGGCCAGGCGCTAGCACAAAGAGCCGATGATAACGGAATGATATATGACTCGGTGTGAATAACGGAGGGCGCCGGCGGTGTGATTGATCGGCTTTGAGATAGCACGAGTGAACGCGCCGGAGGCGATATATATTCGCCGCGGGATTAAGTGAATGTACGGACACTTAATAATTTTCAGGTGGAGAAGGGAGGGGAGGGTTATGCGTCGTCGCTGAGGATGAGTGCGTTCGACGGGTTACCGATGGGATGAGGGAGGAGGAGAGTATCGCGAGAGGGGAGGACGTTGGTTAAAGAGTTTTTGACGGTTAAGGGATATTTGAAGTTTCAGGATTGTTCATGTGGACGTAATGTTGTATATGTATTGAAATTGTATTGAAATTGAGAATAGTTGGACATTCAAATTTTGACGTAAATGAAAAAATGCAGTAGCGATGATTATTGTCGCTATTATGAAAGAGTATATTATGTAAGAGGAGGGCAAAGTAGGTGACTCTTGTTCGAGTCGAATTTATATGCGCATATTATATCGAATATATATATTGGTTTTTATATATTAGGTAAGCAATACCAAATTTTCAAAATAAAAACTGCATCAGATATGAAGATTGACCCAATATGACAGCACCATTTACATCTGTAGCCATCATTAATTGACAATTGAAATTTATTTTTGCACTGAAAAAATTTTAATTCACAACAGTTTCAGTCCAATCCCGCGCCTACCTCCATCTCTCACAAAACAATATTTTGCTTTAAGAGCCTTACACTGTTGCGCTATATACAGCACACGTATCACCCAGATTATCGCATTTCTCGTCTACCTAAACAACAAGAATCGCCTCTCGTTGTCATCATCCGTCGCGCGAAATTGTTTCGTCGGATTAGAGTATAACAGTAGTCTCGCTCGTCCGCTCGCGCGTGCATTTTTCATGCGGTCCAAATGGAAGATTGTTTTATGCAACTGGAGGAAACGGAGCGCGAGAATGCGGACTGTACGTGACACTGGACGAGGAGGGGGATAGAGGGATCTTGTTTATTTTTTTGTGTGAAGGGAGAATACGGTTCAGCGAGGAGAAAGCCGGTGACTGTTGTTTTGGGTCGTTTTGGGATACGTATAACGAAAGGGCGGCTTTTGTTTTAAGTTTTAAGCTTGTTGGGCGAAGCTGTCGTTATGTTTTGGTGAGCAGTTCGTGAAAAAAAGATATAATGAAAGTTGAAAGCAAGGCTTTTACATTTATATGAGTAACAGTAGTTTTTCAGTTTAGTAATGGAAACAGCAATCAAAATTATAAAATTAAATAATTTATTGTTCTAGTTTTATACGTGCACATGATACAATATAACGTTAACGTTTCTAGGCTTTTAAGCCATTCAAATCTCTCGAAATATTCATCTCTTCAATTCTTTCTTGAAATATCATTATTTTAAAACTTAAAATCTATTCGTCTTGACGAATCCTCTATCCCCTTACACCTTGACCAACAAATCAACTTCACGCTTAACCTCTTCTAAAAAAAATAGCACCACATGTCGCACAAAAAAAAGAAGCCGACGAAAAAAAAAACGTTGGATGCAAGATCAATCGTCGACTACGCGCTCGCGAAAGCCAATACAAATGACAGAGCAGTTGCCATCGGTGTGGCGCATCCATTTTTTTCGCGTGCGCGCGCGCATATGCACCGGCGCCATCTTGCGGAACCGGTGAGCCGGAAACGACCGATAGCGCGAGGGTGTATCGGCTAATTCGCCGGCCTTAGCGTCCACGCCAGCGTGCGCGTGCACGCCGGAATTGATAGCCATCGTATTGTTCGAACGGTGCTTAGTCGACGTACAGGAGAAGGGGGAGAGTTGTCGATTGATAGCTGCCGTGCGCACCGATTTCAGAGTGCGACGTTCTCTCTCTCTCTCTCTCGTCGTTCTCGGGTTTTTACTTTTTTTTCGTCGGGAGGGATTTTATCGTCTGGATTTAGTGTGGAGGTCTGTTGTTTTGTATGTAGGGATTTATCTTAAAATTTGAAAATTGAATTTTTGAGTAGCTAAAGATGTCGTTTAGTATGTCCGGGGTAAGATTTGATCGTATTTGTAATGTGAGCAATTAAATATTTTTAAATGTTTCTTATTAGGTTTGATGAAAAGTCGATGAGTTCGATGTGACATGACTTATTACTGCTTACGTATGTTTCATATTGTGAAATATTAATTGAATTTATAAACGATTTATCTATTAACAAGAAGAGTGTGAGGCTTCGAAAACCCGATTTTGGTGAAACTTTGGGAAAATGCCCTTGATTAAAAATAAAAATACCCGTGGTTCAGGGTTTTTGCTAATAGACCTTTGGTTAAGACTTAAGGACCTGACATCTAATATCTTGAAAGATCAAGTCTATTTTCAATCCAAAACAACTTTCGAAATACTATATTTTTCATAATTTCAATGTCATCTATAGAAAACTGAGAAGCAATCTTCCTATTTAAAAAGTTTTTTTTTTAAATGAACATTTCCCTAAAGTTTCATCAAAATCGGACTTCCGGAGATATCGTGTTTTCCTTGTAAGTAAACCAAACGATTTGCTCTATTAAGCCACATTGCTATCCAAACTGCATCAAAACTAAAAAATTCCACCGCAAAATTAGCGTTCTCGACTTTCGTACAAACGCAAACATACATTTCATCTGGCAGAGGGACTCACGCGAGCAGGAGGGTGCGCGATACAATACGTACCCCCGATGACATCACCCCTGTGCGCGTGTTATCCTTCGTGGGTGCTTCCTAATGTTTTCCGACGCATCGTGAAAAGCCCGATTTCGATCGATAAAGCGGCAAGAGCACGCGGTTGGCGGTATAAGTGGTTACGCGATGTCTATCTCAGTGAAGTGAAGAAGGTGGAGCGTAAATCGAGCAAATGGAGAAAAAGGTCCTAGTGTGTAGTTGTTCGCTGTTTAGGAGATGGCTGATATTGATTTTACGAGGTACTTTAATATATTTGGATAAGATATATTGTAGTGTAACTGAACTTCTTCATTATTAACCATCTCGAAGAGATGATAAATAGATAGAATAGTAAATAATAGCTTGTAAAAGAAGACATTCATTACATATATATAAATATATATTTTAACAAACCTACTATAAGGTCGTGATTTAGATGTAATTTTCATTTGCCTTGTATAATTTTTTTGGTTAATACATTATCAAATCATAAAAGTTTTAATTCTCAAATCTCAGCTTTTCATTACACATCGAGCAAAAAGTTAAATATTCCAACCTAAACCATTCAGGTCCGCCTTTCCACGACGCAACACCGACACCTCAACCCTACAAAATTTCACGACACTCATAACCACAATCAAAACAACTGCAGCCATCAACGCCACGGCGTTGCTGCAATCGTTCGAGAGGCTCTCAACTCATCGACGCCGTTCGCGCTATACATACACGCAAGTCTGAATATGAAAGCTGGCCTCGCGCGCGCTCGCGAGCAAAGACAAAACAACACCTAGCCATAAAAGCGCCTGTCGCATCGGACACCCTCTATCGCTGACAACCTGCGCGTTTTACCTTTGTGATGTCGCGCATTTTTATCCCCCTCCGTATACGCACGCGCCTCTTCTATACCCATTGCCTTGGTGCATCGTAGCTTTCGGTTGCGTTTTTATTATTTTTGCGGTATTTTTTTCGACTTCCATTGTTCGAACGCGACGCGAGCACTGTTTGCCAGCATTGTTTGAGAATTTGTTTTAATCTCTTCCGCGCTGCGTGACACATGACACGTGTGAGTCTGATAAAACGACGGGGGTATATAGGACAATCGAGACTCGGAAAATCGTCCAGTTGACGCTCGTAATCGGAAAAGAGAGATTTTGAATTTGGCAGTGGTAGAGGACGGCGTCTGTGTTATGTGATAACGATGGTCGTTTATGAATGATTTGTTTTGGTTACATGTACTTCTTCGAAATGTTAAATACTGTTTTGTTCGTATTCTTTTAGTAACGTGACTGTATTTGAAATGAATATTGTTATTAATTAGTAAAACTTACTTTATATGTAATTATCCACACTTATCTTTTAGAATCTATTTCAAAATTTCTACATATGCTTTTCTTGAAATTTTCAATCCATTTATCATTTCCAATAATCACATTCTAAATTTCACTCATATATCATAAATTAGGTCAGACATACTCGCAAACAGAAGCAAACTGCGACTCTCCCACTTTGGAAACTGTTCCGTAAATACGTTAATCCCAACTAGCCGACGTTAAACAACCTTTAATAGAGAACTATCAAACATCATCGCAACAAAAAAAAAATGCAATTCAATCCAACGAGAGCGCTCTCTTGCTCCACTCCATGAATATTCACGTGGGGGCCTTTATCATCTGCCGGCGCCATAATTGATTATAACCACTCACCCACCCACCCACCCAGCAGCGCCTAAATTAGATTGAAATATTCGTTTGAATATTTCAATCTAATTATCCGGACGGGCATCCGTTTCGTCATTATTCATGCGCGACGGCACGCCAAATACGAGAGCAAAATTGCTCACCCTACTGCGGATATAATATAGACACGCGTGCGTTTGTCCATTCACTCGTTTGCGCGCGAAAATTCTCTTCGTCGATGAAAAAGTAGATTAGAAGGTGGTTGAACGATTCGCATTAGTCATCGATGATGATCCAGGGAATTATAGGGGCGAGGTAAGAACGTCTAAGCCAGACGAACTTTTAAAGCTCGTTCGAAAGTAGTTTCGTCAGTCGTTGTTGGGATGTGTGGGCGAGGTTATCGGCGTAGGTTTAGCACGCGAGCGTGACTGCCTTTCGTGGATTAAGCGACGATCGAATCGAATGAAGCCTATAGCAAATGGTTCGGAAGTATCGGACTATGATTAGAATTATAATGAAGGGGGAAGGATAGCTTTTCTGTTGTTGACATTGTTGGGTGGAGTTTTATTGCTCGGGGCTGACTAAACTTGATAAATACTGGTTATTGTTAAATAGACAGAATGAATTCTTTATGGAATGGAATTTCTTTTTGTTAAGCAAACACTTGGTTATCGAACTTAACATTTTTTCCATAATCTATTAGAAAAATATACAACCTTCTATCGCATTTATAACCTTTCTATTACGATTCCTCCAACTGACATCTCCTACCACAAACCACTTCCAAGAATAAAATGTAAAATAAAATAAATCCACATAAAAAAAAGAGAAAACGAACAACTTTCGTCCGACGCCGGTAAGTTGGAAACGCGCGAAAAGCTCCGCACACTCATTCTAGAGTACGCCCTCGCCCGAAGTACTTAATATTCCTGGCGTAGATTATGAACTACAGGCCCGAGCGAGAGACAGCGTACTTAGCAAAGTGCCGAGCCGCCGCCGCCGCCGCCGCCGCCGGGGGGTTTAAAACGATTATACGAGAAATCTCGCTTACTTCGCAGAGGCGCGAGCGAGCGAGCGACATCCGAAAGAAGGGTTCGAAGGATCGAAGGTCTTAGCGGGACAGCGATCTCCACTCTACGAGCGAACGCGGCTCTCCCAAGTCCTTATTAATAAGGCCCGGATTAGCATAACTGCTAGGGAAGTTTTCGTAGGCGCGTGGAAGCGTGTAAGTTTTATTGTCACGGGCGAACGCGCCCCGAGTGTTTGCATTAAGGGTGAGGTAAAGACGAGGTTTTTCAGAATTTTGAAACAGGAGAGTTTGTAGTGTTATGGGAATCATTTTTTTCTGTAATTATGGTCATTTTCAAGAGAACGACGTAGAAAGTAATGAGTTTCATTTTTAGTTTTAACTGCTGCTTAAAAACTTCATTGATACCTCACAACAACAACAACTTGCACACACTACGTCCGAAATCCAATTCCCCCTAACTCTGAAAATTCGCTATGTACACACACACACATGCGTTTGCTATCGTCAAGGCCCTAACCATATACCTCCGAATTCGCACGCGCTTGCAGAGGCATTTCTGCGTCAATAACGTTGTGTGCGCGCGCGCGTGTACGCAACGTTTCCCTTTATGACACTGACGCACGCGGGCAAAAACTAGCTGTACTGCGAGGGGCTTATCGGAGCCTCGCGCTACATTAAGCACGCGCGCGTTCTCCCGCGCGCTGGGTGAGATTATCTTGTCGTATTCAATATTCCGATGAAAACGCGCCGGCTGGATGATAAATCGGTCGGCTTTTTCGTGGTAGAATAGAAACGGTTATGTGGAGGTTGAGGGGTTGTGAAAAGAGATGAGGAGATGAGAGAAAGGACGTGAATGGCGGAGTTTCGGTGGCGAGTCGTCGTCTAGAGATGTTTGTTATCGCGGTCGTTTTTTTGAAAGAGCAAGTGTGTCGTATTTGTTTGGAGGTAGTATAAGGGGGTTGGGACAAGACATGGGAGGGTTGAGTTTATTTATAGGTCGATTTTTCTCACATCGGGGTTAACGTACATAGATCTTGTACGTTTGTATTTGCATAATGTTGTTTTCAAGTATTTTACCCTATTTAAGTTCCAGATTGAATAATTTACATAATTAATTTTACTGTCTACTTTATTGAGGTATTAAGAATGCGTTTATTTTAATAATTGTATAACTTTCATCTACCTTTCTCATTTTTTTACACTTGCTCATGTGCCAGCTTTTCGTTATGAAAAGAACTAGAATAATCATTACGTTATTATTATACTGAGAAAAAAGTGTAGCAAAAATTATTAAATATTTTGTGAAAATTGCCATACTGTCTCGTAAAGTCACCACAGACTATAAAAATCTAAAAGTAACCATAGTTTATACGAAATTCTGCTAAAATTGTGATAAAATTTACTATATTATATTGTAAAGTTTACTGTAAAATATGGTAATTTTTTAGGTCTTTACAGTTTATGGTGGCTTCTTTTCTCAGCGTCAGTAACAAAATTATAAGAGACCTTAGAATCAATTTAAACCTTTTCTTTTTAAATTCATTTATCAAAAATGATCGTAAAAAAACACACACTAGACTATTATCAATTGGTACATTTCCAGCCACCAATACACGTGCAATTGCCCACCAAGCGTAACGAGAGCGTATAAAGCAACCGAGCATATACGTACAACACACGACACTCGTTTTACCCAGACTCCGCTACTTTTTACATACACCCCACCCATCAATCACGCGGAGCTCCCCCTTTCGATCTTACAACCCATCCGCTTGCACCTTTTATTGCTAAAATAACCTTACGCAAGTCGCATCAGCCCGCGTGGACTTTATCATCGCGCCCTAACGATCCTTTATGCGCAATAAAAGAAAGCCGAGGAAAAAAAAAGAACGTGCCTCTCCTTTACGGTCGCGCGGTAGTGTCTTCGGCTTTATGGAGAGAGAGAGAAAGAGACCGCGCGACGTGGGGTTGGAGATGAATTATTGATGACGGGGTCATTTAACGGGTTATTAAGTCACTTCTGGACGACGCTACTCTGCCCGCGCACGGGGACGACGTCGGAATCGAGGAAATCGAAGGGAATGGGAGTAAGTACAGGCGAGCGTTTGAGTTGATAGTTTTTTTTTATGCACGGTTCAGTGGTACGAGTTGTGGAGTGAATTTTTCATTAGGGAAGGGGAAGCGGGTTCGATTAGGTTTTGTATTCATATTTTTTTCTGAATGGGTGAGGGTATAAGGAATAGGGAAATTGAATTTATTATGGTGTGAAAGGCGTTGTTTAATTGAACGTTCGTAAATATTATCCCTCTACGCTTCTTGAATGTATACGTCTAAACAGAGTTGTTGTAAAAAATTGAGACAGGAAAGTTATTTAAGAATCGAAATCAAAGAGAAATGAAATGAAAATTGTAAAAAAAAATGCGTTTTTATCTAAATACATTATCTAAAAATTAAAGTTTTGTAATTGTTCAATAATATCGTGCAATAACTACGATCAAAACGCATTATATACTCAGCTGCCACGTGTAAACGACTCAAGCAAAAGATACACTGACGACTCAGCCACCTCATAACGAAAAACAATATCCAAGAAACTCGAAGAACTTCTCCACCACCATTACCATCAACCTCTAATCAGAATACCAAACAGCTCAATCATAGCCAACTCTCTTAGACTTCCACTCGCATCGCACGTTATTATTATTTCAGCCTCGCTATCGTTTCCAGACTCGCTCACTTTCCCCCTCTCTCTCTCTCTCTCTTTCATCCCGGAAAAATATTATGACGCGCGCGCGCGCGCAGAGCTTCGGCAAAAGGAAAACACACATACGCTCGGCAGGGATTCTTACGTGCGCCGCGGATTTACACGTACGGCTCTCTCGCGGCAGCAGCAGCAGCAGTAGCACAGTTATTTATGCTCTTCGAATGCTCGCACGCCGGAGGATCGGCCTAATGGTTTTATTATACCGGTAGTCGCGCGCGCGGAGGAGTCGCTTTTTTTCCACGAACGCGTATGCGCTCCGATTTATGGGGCGCTCTGAATAAACAGCACGTGGCAGCCGCACATACGCGGGATTTAAGCGAAAACGAGCGAGTGAGATTTCTCGGTTTTATCTGTGTTTCTCGTTTTGGGGAGGATTTCTTTTTGTATGAAGGGAGAGGCGAGAGATGTTGGAAAGTCATCCTGAGGTGTTTATTAAGTTGAGGTTGGGGGAAAGTGGTTCTTTTCTCAGTTGTAATAATGGCAGTTTTTTTGTATTCTTTTGGGGATGATGGTCGGTTAGAGGTTGTAGATGTATTTCTATGAACATCCAAAAACAGACACATATTTAGAATTCTGGTTTTGTTATTTGAATTGTAGTAAATATTAAAAACAAAAAGAAATATTGTTGACAAAATTCAAACAAAATATAATTGTAATTCAAAATCAATCCAATTTCGTAATTTAATAAATTAACTGTCAACCGTTTCTAGTGAAAAACAATTTTGTCAAACGTTTCATGTAGATAAATACTACATTCAAAAAAAATTTTCTTTTGAATAATTTAATAATAAAGTCTATTCTAATATTAATAATATTTGACGAACTAAAAATATGATGGTATATATTAAGACATTGCTCTACCTTTTAAATTTATTTCTATACACCATATTAATCAAAAGGCTTTATTCAAAATTACCAACTAATAATTTCCTCCTCCGGAACCTTCTCGCTCACCTCAACTGCGGCGCCAATCCATCACGACTAATCTCCCTACCCCCTCGAAAAATCCGAAACATCTCCTCCGCATCCAGTAACCCTCGGTCAGCTTCGAATCGCCCAACGTCCGTCCGTTCCCGTGGTTTTCCACTAAATTTACCCGCGAGATATCCTCTCTCTCTCTTTCCCTCAGCCGCCTCGGAGAGTAACGGCTACGGTCATGATTAAGCGAGGCGGCCGCTGATTTAAAGCGTCGTAGTAGTAGTCCCGCACCGCTACTGCTGCTGCTGCTGCCTTACATTATGGATGCGTACGCGCACGGTTGGGATCGTATCAAAGGTGCAAGAGAGAGTGAGAGTGAATGCATCGTTGAGAGAGAGAGAGAGAGAGAGAGAGAGATGCATGAATATTCCGAGTGAACGTTTTTGGTCGTAATTGCTGGACGAAGGGAAGGAGAGAATTGCGGATGAGCAGTAAGGAGACCGCTGGGTCTCGTTTGCACTAGAGGCTCGCGGTTGTGATTTGGGAGGATACGCGTGGATTGGGTGGTGTTTGTGAAACTTTTATGATTGTCGATGCGGTCAGCGGTTGGTTTGTACAGTTTCCATAGTGCTCGTTTCATAGTTAACGAAAATGAAAAAAAAATCGTTATATCAGGTGTCGAAAATAATAATTACTAACATGTTAATAAAATAAGTAACCATAAAAAGTCATCATTTAAACAGAAGAAAAATATTAATTCCCGTCGAAGAAATTTGATGGTATATGTGTCACGTATATCTTACGCACAATGTAATAAGGCAGATCAGGTAAAGAATTTGAGAGATTCTGGATTGACATTAAATCATTTTATGATTTGCGAAAATATTAATAATGTAAAACGAGAGGAGGCTTGAGGTAAAAATTCCAGAAATGTTTAAAGACATCCGGGATTGGTCGTTACCCTGCTTAAAATTATTATTTTTTTGTAAACGAACCAAACTTTTCAGTCGCATCTATCATTGAATTTTAAAAAAGTGCTTAGGTCTATGCACAATTGATTTTTCAATATTTTGTGCACATTCAACTTGCCATGACTCTACGTTGGCGGCCTTTGATAAAGGTTTTGATATAGAAACCATAGTAGCCGTACTGCAGATTGATCGGCACAATCAAAAGTCTTTGCTTAACTTTTATAAAATACCTATTATTACAGAGGAGAACAGCTTTGCCAGATTCGTGTTAAATAAAATAAATGAAAAAAAGTGTGTGTGTGTGTGTGTGTGTTATACTCTGAACAACTACAGAGTAATGTATGAGAGTGAGGACGCAATATAGTTTATCGATCAAACGAACTTAGCTGTAAGTCATTTTCGATCGTAATTATATGAAGCCCTTCCTCACCCATTATATTACAACCCTCCCAATAAAAATAATAAATTATTTTTTCCTATCTTAAATTTTTTAATTATTAGTTTCTCTCTAAAAATATAAAGACGGTGTGCTGCGCATGCCGTGGATTCGGGAGAGTGAGGTTAGCATCTTGATTGGGCTCTAAATACGTCTGCCGCCCTGCAAACAGAAGGTATACAACGGTGTTCGTTAATTTATAGCACCACGTTTAATTAATACCACCACTCTACCACTTACCATAACCAAAATACCACAAAAAACAACCGTACCACCGATCAATACACTCTCTAGAACTTCGTTCGCAAAGAATCAACAAGTACTTTAAAAGTCGACGCAGCTGCGACCCCCCATCCTATCTTTCCCATTCCCCCCTTCTTCTGGCGCGAGACACGCGATCTTTTTTCTCACGTCGCTGACAGCAGCGCGTGCGGCTCTACGTAACCGAGCACCACTCCGATTAAGTGTTTTCTCCTTGCACTCGGACGCGACACGAACTCTTTTGCGAAGGAGAGAACCACGCGGAGATATGAGGAAAGTGGACGGTTGCTTTGACGTAGTGGTTTTGAGAAGTCTAGTTGTCAATAGGAATGATGGACGGTCCTTTCTACAGAGGTGTAGAAAATTGTGAGGTGCAGTACTCGATCAGTGGTATTTTTGCTAAGCTGTTATGGCAAGAAGATTCTTTTAAAAAAAGTGTCAAACGCCTTTATGAAGTTCCTTGAGAAAATAAGTTATTTTTCCTGAATTCATGAATAAAATTGAATTTTTCTAACTCGAAAAAAACCGCAGCTGCGTAGAGGGAAATAATAATACGTAATTGATAACATCCTTTTATATAATAAAATAACATACTATAAAATAACAAACGATTATCATTTTAGCCATCTTCTTAAACTATCATCGTCTCATCCAACCGTATCTATCCTCAAACCTATCCCAAATCTATTCTCACCATCTCCTGCTATTTCATCAAAAAACCTCTAAAAACCAACACTATCACCCTCACCCTACCCCCTGACACTTTCATCTCCCTCCCAGCACGCATATACAACCAGACAAGCAAACAGATATAAATCCACGGACAAACACCGTAACCAAGCATAACGCATAGCCCGTATACACACGCGCGCGCGTACGATGCACCGAGAAGTCGACGGTAACGACGCGGCGAGGGATGCGCTAGCTAGCGGCCGCGCGTAATGGCCCGTAGAGAGCTGGCCAGCAGCCGATAGCGGCCGAATGACCATTGCTGACGAGGGCGCGCGCATTCCGCGCGATAATTATGTGCGCGAAATTCTGGACAAGGGAGAGTGAGAGAGAGAGAGATACACGGCTAGTACCGCTACTGCTGCTGCTGCTGCTTGGTCAGCCTTTGCTTAGGACTCGGGATGGAAGGGTGATGAGGGGTGAGAGAAAGTTGGGTGTGTGTGTATTGCGGTTGTGAGAAGGACGATCAAGGGCTCAAACGAGGCGAGAGGGAAAACTAGGGATTTGAAATAGGAAATTTTGATGTAAGAGTACATTGTTAAGTTTCGTTTTTAGAATGAAGATTAGTTAGAAAAAAGGTTTTATTTTTGGAAGTAATATAGTTTGAAAGGTGAAGGGTTTGATCGAATGTGTGAAAATAAGTTTCTTTTATCTCATTATATCATAGAAAATCTGAAAACAGGTTTTGAAGCCAACATGCTTATTAAAACTCTTACTTTTAAATTGCTATGTTCTGTCAAATTTTGGTTTCCCTCTATGAATTTCTACAATGGACACAATAAAAAATGGAAATATTATATACTACATTAAGTGTCACAAGTTTCCAAATAAAAATCCTTAACTATTATTCACATCGTTATTTATGTCAAAATACATTATGATAATCACTAACACTTATAAAATCTATCAACATTACAAATACCGATGCGTAACGAATAACCTGGATGTAACCAAACTTCAAGCTTTTGGTCCGCCAGAGCAATCAGCAGAGCTTTGATTCGGCGAAACGAACGCGGCGGCATTCTCCGGATTCACAAAGCAACACCCGCGCCAACAATTTTCTGTATCGTTCGCTCGTGTATACCCACCCGCGCTATCTCTCTCACAAGAATGCTAATTAAATCATTATTAAAATTGCCCCCCTACCCACCGGGCGCGAAACACCTCAGAATCCGAATTGCTCAACTGCGTAACTATTTTAATCAACGGGGTTTCAGAGATTAACGTTTTTCGGTGGGTTGAAAATTTCATTATTAAGAATGAACGGCGTTGCTTTGATATCGGTGGGTTTTAAATTGTTGAAGGAATGAGTGTAATTTGAAGCTACTTTAGAAAAAATCATTACCTGTGAGTTCCTTGGTGTTGGTATCCTAAAATTTACAATAAAAAAAAAAAGAAAAATAATCGTAACGCCATTCAAAACAAAAGAGACGCGCATAAAAATCCGAACAAAGCAACAGCTTATCGTAAACCTACGTGTCAATCTTGCCGTCAAACTGCCCAAAAATTCCTCTTCCTATGACTCACACATCACTCTCTACCACCAAAACAATACAGTACAAGCCCCGAAAACACCCTAAATTCACAACCGTATACACAAGTGCGAAACAAAGGACAAAACGGCCAGCCGGCGAACTTTTCCCTAAAAACCCACAAAAACGCTGAAAACCAGCAGCACCGGACCTGCGATAAAACTCGGAAACGCCGCGTTTACGTTTTGTCTTGTAACAGACGTGAACGGACACGCGACGTCTCTTATCTCACGACCATTATACTCGCGTTTCCGGTGCTCTCTCTCTCTCTCTCTCTCTCTCTCTCTCTCTCTCTCTCTCTCTCTCTCTCTTTCGCGAGTCTCGAAATTCTCGATGACGGACAGACCCCTTTGGTCCTGTACCGCGGACGACTTTTCTTCCTGAAGGTGTATTGTTTTGAGAGCTGAGGCTTTGTCGTTCACGAGCGTATACGTGAGGTAATGTTACGCGTCAGAGGCGATAATGTTCTTTGAGAGGGAGAATGTTTTTTTCTTAGGTTTCGTGTACAGGCCAAGCGTTTGTGTGTCAGTCAGAGGGGCGCGAGTGAATGCGTATGGCTTTGAATGCTGTAGAGTTGAATTCGGGCGCTCGGTGAGAGAGCTGGACAGGAGTATCGTTGTGGCTTTGTGTGACCATTTGGTTTATTGTACAATATAGTTACAATTTGAGAATTTCAAGTAGAAGCTATCAAACGCATATTTTGTCATAATTGCAATATTCGAACGATTTTGAAACTTATAGACCATTTCGATAGCCATAAATTCTTTGAACATTAATAGTGGTGTATTTTTTTATTCAATCGTGAAGAATTTAACCTTACGTTATAACCACTTTGTGAAGTTAATTTTATGAAGTTTTTTTTAACAAAATAAAATACAATCTTTTCTTCCGGGTTTCATGCTACAATTTATATTTGAAAGTGCAAAAAAAAAATTTAATTTACAATACTTCGTCAATGTTGTTTCTGGCACAGACTACATCTTTAAAGCGTTTCCGACTAAGGTTAGGATTTTACTTTTATTAGGATAACATTTTTTATTTACATTGTATTTTTAGCTTATTACCAAAGGGGTATATTTCAAAAATTAGATTTTATTCTTGATTTTGTTAATTAAAACAAAGTTTTTCAAAATTTAAAGGGAAGTTCGTTTACATAGGATTTATATTCTACTTACATGCACGCTTGTTTTAACTTTGTTAAAGATTTAATTGTATTCCGATATACTAAAAGCGCCGCTTCTACCATTTATTGTATTTTAATGTGGTTTACCAAATAAAATCTCGAATTCATAAACAATTATTTACAATGTAAATACTTCTTTAGTTTCATCAATCATGAACGTTATGAGAAAAACATCAATGGGCCTGTAAATATCATTCGTTTGCGCACCAGTAATCATAACCCACCCTTAAAATACCCAAAACCATCGACGCAAAAATATTCAGTGCCCCCGCATACCCTTAACTTGCAGCATATTCACCACTTTCCCGCACTATTTTCGTCCACTTGCTGTTCCCCTCTGCAATATGCACTCCCTCTCTTTCCCTTCCCCACGCATATTTTTTCCATCGTCACTTTCGCTCTCCCAGCGGCATCCCTTAGCCGCAAAAACGGGGAGACTCTTTTTTTTGTTATTTCGACCGCGCGCATTATGGTTTTCACGGATGAATATCGGCGCGGTGTGTTTTAGCTGTTTGCCCGTGCGCAGGAGGAGCAGTGAAATACGATTCCCAAACATACATCGAGGTCCGCTTGTGAGATAAAGGCCGTATATGTCGGTCGCCCGACGCTTTTATTCATATACGCTGGGTCGGGGGTGTGTGTAGATAGAGCGAACGTGTACGCTCGGTTTGCCGCGACCGAGTAGTCGTTTGTTGGCCAGACGATCGTTCGTTTTTCTTATAGATAGCGGAACGGATGATGTAGAGGTTTGTCAGAAATAAGGTAGCTCGCATTATAATTGCAAAGTAATGTGTTTTAATATTTTAAAAGGATGGGATTCACCGTTGCGATATATTTGGAAGTTAATTAAATACATTTACCACTTCTAGAAACATAATTATGCAGATATTTATTTCAATCATACATGTAATTAGAACTAAAATTACTCACCAGGAAAGGGATTTAGACAGGCAATTCATTTCTGATATAAAGCTAAGGGTTTGAAATTGTTTTCTTTAAACCCTTTTTCTTTTCGTCAGTAATAATGTTACATTTTTTTATCCGGTACTTACAATAACTTTCAAATACTTATATTACCGTGAAATGTATCAAACAAATGTAGCTTTTATACGCCAAATACTAGTAGAAATCATTAAATCACATTTTACTATTGTAAAAACATGTATCGCCCAACTGAAGTAGTTCATTTGACGAGCAAACCAAAATACGATATCTATCAGTTAGAATAAAGACTTCGTACATAAAACATTAAAAATGACTTTATGCTAGCAAACCAGACTTTCATCTTCTAACATCTAAAGCATCGATTATCTTCAAACTTCCATAACCCAAACACTGCCATCTGTACTCCGACATCTTCAAACCCTATCTCTACTCAACACAAACAACTCAAGCCACCGCACCCTGAGAAATTAAGCGCGTAATTCGTCCATCCCAGCCGCGGATCAGTTCGCCCTCGTCCGAAGTCGGAAAAACCGACTCGGCTACCGCACCAAGCCGAGTTAATGTGCGGGCGGCTGACCACCCGACTGATTTACATGGGCGCCCGCGGCTCGAAGGTCCGAGGTATAGCCGCTGCTCTGCGGTCACCCGTGAGGGATGTGGCGCGAGCGATCAGCCGTAAGGTAGTGAAGCTATGTCGAAGGAGGAACTCCGTGTTTGGACAAGGAGGAAAAAGGAAGGAGGCGCGTAGGTATTTTTCGAGAGAGAGAGAGAGAGGGAGGTGCTCGTATGTTGTGGTTTCTAATTGTGGTTTATTGAAGGCGCGAATGGTAATTAGCTTCGAGGATGTGTGTTTATATTGGGTAAAATCTATTCAGAAAGGAACATTAGAATTAGAATATTTTAGTGTTAAGATATCAAGAAAAGTTGTGCCAGCTGTTAAACAAACTCATTTTAACGCCAGATAGCATATCGCACAACAAATCCATAATTAACTAAACCCGATAGCCTTACGACGTCTCAATTAGTCAACGACAAACGTTAACCTCCCTATCTCATCCCATTATACCACGACCCGCAGGACAAAACCACAAGCCATCGAATCTCAAAATTTGTCAGCCTTCAACTATCTGCTGACGACTGAACTGCTCGTTGATCCGAATCCTCGAAAAACTTTTCGCCGCGAGCGATTAGCTCGATCTCCCTGTCTACGCACACTATACAATCGATTGTTAAGGTTCGAAGCCTAGGGCTGCTGTCGAGGACACTTACAAATTAGCCAATCAAGCTCCTAACCCCCCCCCCCCGGGGGGGGGGCACCCGCATGCCGCGCAAATACTTTAATCCAACCATTAATCCCGCAAGAGAAAACTTTCCGTGGCCCTTTTGTGTCGTGCAGTAGCAAAAAGGGAGGAGAGAAAGAGAGAGAGAGGGAAGAATCGCGAACGCAACGCGACGCGCGTACTCTCACCCATCAGCGTTAATCGCCCGGGCTGCTGCTGCCGCCGGCTCGGAATTCAGATAAGAGCCGCCACGTGTGTAATACAGTTTTGCGAGTGTGGAGGGTTGTGCGTGTGTGGACGGAAGATGGATCGGAGTTACAGAGGCTTTTTTTTTCCACGTTCATGGTATATAGATGTATGTATGTAGGGATGGAGTTGGTATGTGTAGGTGGAAGGTAGGAAAACGGAGGTTTTGAGAAAAGTGAGTTTGGGTGGTGAATGAAAGGATTGAATTGTTTCTGAGGAAAGGAAAATGGAGGTGCTACGAATAAAATGTTTATGGTGCACAAGTACCAATTATATTTTTAATGAAATAATTATCACTATGATGAAATTTTGATTAAATTAGAAAATATTTAAAATTGTTAAGAACTATCAGAAAACTCAATAAATGGGTTGGAGATAATTGAAAACACCAATAAATTAAGAATTGAATGACTGTGATAATAAATAGTAAATCTTGTGGTAAAATAAATTTATGTTACTTCAAATTAGTTAAACATTATTTATTAGTTAAACATTATTTATTATTTATTATTAAACAAATTCAAAATAAATACTCAATCGCTATTACATCATTTAGTCATGCAGCATACCAATCAAGGTTCAAGAACAGTAAAAGAATTCTGCATAACCACAATCAATATCATCATTCGATCATGGCCATAATCGAAATTCATGAAAGCACACTGTAACCTATTAAAACCACATCACCTTATCATCCCCCGAAACCTTTCTCGATTTCTAAAACCATCCCCATCCCTTCGAGAACACACATCGAGACTCTCGACTACCACGTTCTCCCCACCTCCAGCCATCTACACGTGAGCTGGGCAGTGGCGCGTTGGAGTCTGGGTTGGTAGGGGAAGGGACGCCGCTTGAAATAGGGGCTGCTGCGGCGGCGGCGGCGGCTGTCAGATTACGGCTAAGCTATGCTCGTACGTGCTCGCCCGGAAGTTGGCCGCCCGCATGTCCCCCCGCTCTGCTCTGCTCTTTCTCTCTCTCTCCTTTCTTTCTGCTACCGGGAGCGCGAAATATATTTATTGTTGTTTGCTCGGCTACATTTCGCGCGCGGGCGGACGAGAGGCCGAAAAAGAGAGAAAAAAGAGCCGCCGTGTGTGCACACACACGCGCGACGCGAAATAAATTAGCGAGAGAAACGTGAGAGGGAGCTTCTGCCTTTTTCTTTTGCAAGGAGAGAGAGATAGTTTGTCCGAGCAAATAGTTGGCGCGAGGTGGAAAAACGCGTGCAAGCTTTGTGATGTGGGTGCGGAAGTTGCTACTTCTACTGCTCCTGGAATTCGTGGGTTATGGTGGTGGCGAAGGGACACAGTGGTATTTAAATCTGGTGGTATACCTATGTTGTTGGAATTGCACAAAAAGGCAAATTCCACAAAACCGTTTGCAAGATTCTGAAGTAATGTTTAACAAATATAGGAAAGATTGAAATTTTTAGAAATTTCTAGTTTTTGAGTTTGAAGAATAAATTGACATTAGAATATATCTTCAATCTTTTCACTGCAAGGTGCTTTAATTTATCTACCGAGCTCGTGTGAATTGCATACAAGACTTAGAAACTGCAGTATCTTCTAGAGAATTCCCCTTTCGTCAACTAATCAATTCACACATAAATACCCCACTTAACAATCCCATCACACAGCCCCAACACGCAATCACAAAAAAGCCCTTTTCCCACCCACCTCATACCCTTTCTTTCCACAACCCTGCTTGCGTAGCCGATAAAGTCACTCCTTTTTCTCAGTCTCCCTCTCTTTTTCTCTTCCCAACGCGCTTCGCTATCTCGAAAGGGACCCCGCTACCTCCTCACCTGACGAAAGAATCCAGCGACCTGACCGGAATTTCATTAGCCGAGATGAACACGTCTCGTAATGCTCGAGTGCGCTACGCGTGCGTACGCTTGGCAAGTGTAGACTTTTAGGAACTCGAGTAAATAAACATTTTTCAAAGGGGGTGTCCAGAAGATGCTGCATAAGCAAATAGGGTACGGCGAACTCGTTAACAACTTGTGGAGGGAAAAAAGGTCGTGTTTTCAATATGCGAGGAAACCATAGGTTTGGGTATCGTTTCACGTAATGTATGTTGTGATGACGGAAATACGAGAAAAGTTTCCGTAAATTTTCAATTATTATAAATAATAAATGTATTTTTATAGTTCGGAAAAATTAAAAACCATTTGAAATGATGATGAAAAAATCGATGTAAGGATCTCTAACGACTCTAACTCTGAAACTAATTTCGTAAGTAGTAGGAAATAATTTAAAACGATACATTCTAAGAAATTACCAAGGTAATACACAATTCACCCCGTAACTCTCAAGCACGAGAAGAATTCCAAGCTACAGGGGGCCAAGAGAGTTGGGCGTAGGACTAAGTACTAAAATTCAAATTAAACCCATTAAGCGGGAAATTCATAAGCTTCCCAATCCCCTCTACAACCGAAACTTCTCTCTATTTCTCTTTTCGAGAACTCGACTATAACCAAGAAAATAAAAAATCTTTTTTTCAACTCGGAAAAATCCTCTCAGACAACAGCAACATCCAGGCGAACAATTACGAGGGAATCCATCAAGCCTCTCCAATTCAATCGGTGTACACTAGAACAATACCCCTGCGCTCCTCTAATGAGCCACAGTCGTGCACCGTGTGCCTCCAAAAAAGGACGTAGAAAGGGCCGCCACGTGCGTACAACAATGAGAGCGCGAGCGCGCACGTACACGCGTAATTTAATGCGCGCGGGGAATATTTCGCGTGGAATAAATCTCGGCTAACTGCGCGCGCGGCCGGGGCACAGTGTGTGTAAGGGTATAATTCGAGGGCCGCGCGCGAGGAGCACAAAAACTTGACGCTGCCGTCGTAATTAGACGTTAGCATTCCGAATGAGAGCCGCTCTTTCGCGCTTAATCTTGGAGCGCACGTTTGATAGTGGGGGATGGAGGTGAGGCATTTTAAAGTCTTGTTTGCAGGATAATTGCTGAGGAAGTGAATAGAGACGGTGGTTTGGGTATGGAATGATTTTGTATATACAAAAGGTGAACGTTGTGTGGTAGTAGCTTGTTTGGTGGAGAGGATCAATTGATAAGTAGGCATTTTTTTATAGAGGGTTACCTTGGTTTGTCGACGTTAGAAATATTTAAAATATAGGTTATCATAATGCTTTTTAGAAATTACTTCACTCAGTATTATGTATTAGAAGTTAGGTTGTTGACACTTCGTTCCTCAATGTAAAACTAATGTCGTTTGTAGTTAATATTATAATATTGGCTACGTTGTTCACAAAAGTTAAAAGGACGAACACAAATATTCCAAACGCAATCATTTACCACTTAAGCATACCCGTTAATAGAGTTGAGTTCCAATAAGCGACCGATGATGTACTTCACTAACAGCGGCTGAACTTGTGTAAGTTGCCTAATGGTTAGAATATTAATTGTTATATAAACGCGTTTAAAAATTTTTATTAAAAAAAATAATACCACCTGCACTAAATATGCACCGCTTATTTGAATCCCAGCCGTTTTATCCTTTTCTCCCACAATCGATCCCCCGATCGCCTAATTTCTCCTCCATATTCAACGACCCACCTAATCCTTTTCTCCCGAAACGACTGTCTCATACTCTCCCCTTCTAGAATCTAAAACCTCCAATAGACCTTCGAAGCTCGTTATCAGAAATCCCCCGAAATTTGCGATTCAAAGCGAGAAACGCGCGCGCGCACCTCCGACTGCACGAAGATAGTGAAGCCAAGAGAGAAAGAGAAAGAAGCGAGACGCGTTGATACGAGGAGGAGAGGGCGGAAGGAAGGAGTAGGAGGCGAGATTCGCAGAATTTAAACAGTCCCCAGGGGATAAGGCGGTGCGGGCGCGGATTACGCACCGGTTACCTCCTTCCTGGGATAAAACAAAACAGCGCGCAGCCTCTCTTGTGAGTATATTAATGCCGAGCTTAATGTGCTCCGGCTAATTAATGGACCGACTGGTCGCTAGCTCCGCTAGCTTCCCTTCTTTTATCGTCGACGTCATGCGCGCGCGCGCCCCCAGGTTTTTCGCTCCTCCTTTATCCGCTTCGCACTATAACAAATCTTGGAAATTTATACCGCAGGGCTTGGGTAAGGTTTTCCGGGATGTATGTCTCTTTTTTTTCGGCGCAATAATTACGGTAATTCTAAGGTATTTTATTAATTTTCTTATAATGGAGGATACGTTTTTAGCACTACTTATATATGGTGGTAGCATTTATTATAGAATGCAAAAAAATGATTTACGAGATTTATCCAACAATCATTCTATTGACCATCCAAGGAACGCAATATAGTTAGTTGTAAGACTAACAATGAGAACTGTATCAAAACGATGAAGAAAATAAATGGTGGGCACGTACCGCTTTATTATGGGTGTACTATATTAGTAGTAAGGAAGACACCAATACCGATACCGGAAGTGCTACTCTTAGGCACTTGATTGAATGGAGCCCCGTCGATGAACAAAAAAAATCGTCAACTGGATTTGTCGCGGAACTTTAATGCAATCCTCGGTTAACTAATAAAAATAATAAAAAATATATTTTTCAACTAATTCAATTTAAATTTTCATTCATTCTCTATAATTGTCTGATAACTTCAAACACAGAAATTGTCAATCTGTAGTGTATGTAGAATGAATATCCTGCTTTCGGAAGTTCGAATATTGCCGATACAGCACTATAATTATCGCCTCAACGTGAACTTTGTCGAGGGTCAAGATTTCATTTTAACAGTCGGTAGAAGGTTGCAGCAACGACTTATGGTTATCAAATATAACCTACATTAATTAACTGTACTGATTAAATTATAACCTTTTTCATAATTTGAGTATTTACCAGAAAAAATGTTTGCTTATTTTGAATTTATAGGAGTAAAAAAACACGAATTATTTGTAGTCAAAACAGTCTTCAAGTTACTGAGAATTGTGTTCACGTGGTTGCAAATGGTTAAGTTGGCGGAATATCCACGTATCTCGACTTTACAAATAAAAGGACCTTGCTCATAACGAGCGTATTAATGTATCTACAATACAAGGAAGGTAACACTACAATCTACAGTACAAGGAAATTAACCCCATATTCAATGATAATTCATATATGTTCTAAAAATATTCAAGATCAGGGAACGAGAAAGTCTAATTATGATATAGGTTGACTATCGGTTAATTGAGAAAAAAAACTATTCATTTGTCAAACTAAATTCTATAATTACTTCTATTTAAAAATTATAATCAGCAGAATTATCATAAAAATCGTTATCGTTAACAAAGATCATACATAATAAGACAGTACTGCCTCTCCCAGTGACAATGACTTCATAACACGACAATTTCAACAAGCCTGCACCCTTCTCTCTCCCTCTCTCCACACACAATGCATCATCACGAATTAAAAAGACCACCTCGAGAACACACACACGTGCTCCTTCCTCTTTCGTTCCTTCCCTTATCGTCTACTGCTTTTTCGTTCCAGCTTTCTCTTCCACTCTCCCTATCCTACCGTCGCGCACACGCTTTGCATACGCGCCTTTTCCCTCTCTCTCTTCGTGTGCGCGAGATAACGGAAGTGCCGGGGAATTAAGGACAAAAGCCGCTGAAATGGAAACCGCGAGCGAGTCTTTGAATTCGGGGCTTGAATGCCGACGCCGCCGAAATTAGCCGGTCAATTAGCGGATAGAAGAGATAGAGCGAGGGGGTGAGAGCGGAGGGAAAAAGGGCTGCGATAAGAACGGTCTAATGGGTATTTACGGTTTTTGTTTCGGAAAATATGATAGCTCGCGCGATGCTCGACTTTCGTCGGGCGCTGACGTGAATGGAGAGATAGAGAGTTGGAAGTATTTTCCCAGCGATAAGCAGGGGAATTGAAACTTTAGTGAGAATGCAAAAGATCGTGTATAATCAGGCGAGTGTATGGTTTTGGACACCATATATAGTTAGATAGAATACACACATATTTCCAACTTTTACTTTTTCAAAACGTATTTTATTAAAGAACTGAACAAAGGACTTGACAAATGAGTTGAATTCAAAGTAGTTGTTATTCCAAGGATTATATTCTAGATATTTTTTTAATTCTCGGTAACACTAATCTTTCATCTCATTAATGCTCTAGTTTGGAAGAATAAGAGAATAGTACATTTCGATCCTAGTGCGTGAAAGTAGTGTTACCTTTATGAGGACGTTTGCATCCTAGCGAGGTGAGGGTGAAAACGTACACACGGTGTTACACGGGCTTACAATCGCCTTCTTGACTGCGTATCAAACGGCATTTTTTGACACGACATTTACAAAAATAATCAACATTCAATACTAAGATCATGTGCAGTCATGCTCAGCGTCCAAGCGCAATTGAAACACTTTAGCGTACTTGGAAGTACCTATGCCCTAAGTCAAGGTTACTCTACATAAACATAGAGAAAAATCATTCTTCATTCATGACTAGATATAATGGTCAACCATGGTTTGCCAAATATCATTAGCCGACTATATATGAAATACCGTCTCAATGTACGAAACTACTCTGGTTGCTCTATGTTTCTTTTCGGAGAGCAGCAGCCTTGTGCATTCGTAAACCATGCTGTAACGTCAGTGTTATTAGCGTGAGACCGCCGAGCAATGGACTTCACGTCTAATGCAAACATCAACAAATATAAAGAGAAAAACTTTCATATTAGAAGATAACACATTTATGCTTTTAAATGTTAGAACGGCAGTGAAGAACAATATTTTACGTATGATAAAGAACTCTCCAATTTTAACTAAAGATCAATTACGTCCCTCTTTATGAGATCGCAAATTCACCGTTATCGCTCATCATGAGATGCTTACGGTTTTGGGATGGAATGGGACCCCGAAAAGATTACGTTTAGAATTATATGAATTTATAATCTACAATTAAATCTATAACATTTATAAAAATAATAAATTTTTATTAAATCATAGTGAGCAAATAGGTTTTTTTATAGTAAAGGGAAAAATATCTGTAAACAGCAGAAAGATACAGATGGCTCCGTCAAAAATGATAATGAAAATTTGTATTATGGATCAAGTCATCAAGGATTATTCGATTTGCATTGTGTTAATTAAGTAGATTATGTAAAACGTTAAATGACAGGAAATTGAAGGTGAATTTGCAATAAATGTGAATGAATGTTCAGTAATAACCAAAAACTGTTTTTGACGTGGTAATACGTACGATTTCACGATTATTTCACGATGGAAAGGTTATAAGAACACCGGTATCGTGCCTTAGTGTCGTTTCATCGGTAGTTAGACCAGAAATAAGTTGAAACAATCAGCACTATTTAACCACTACGTGCTTAACTTCTCAACCATACGTAATATAAATTAATATAACTAAATATTCATAATCTTATTCTACTACCCACTCCGTCCAATTCTCAAACAAATCTCACCTATGACTACCTAGACCAACCCCATCTTTACCTCTGACCTCACCTCTGCAATCCAGCCTCTCCTCTTCTCTCTCGGCGACACCGCCCAGTGCTAGCGAGAATTTTGATTCACCTCGCGCACTCACTCTCTCTCTCTCTCTCATCCTCACCCTCCCCCACCTCCTCCAGTAGCGTGCGGGGGTGGGACCAGCGGCGCGCGCCGCCAAGGGCGGAGCCTTGCAGGCTGCCCGCCACCGCCGCCGTCACTGCGTACTGCTACTACTGCTGCACATATCGCGCGCGCAGTCTCCACGCGCGCGCGCCCGACAGGCACTTTTTCGACCGCGTCAAGAGAGAGAGAGCAAAGTATATACGCACGCGAGTGGGGTGTATAAGTAGTATAGTGTGCGCGCACGAGGGTACGAGAATAAAAAAAAAAGAAGCGAAAGAGAGATAAAAGGGATTTCTTTTTATTGTGTGGGGTATGGGAGATTGGTGACGAGGAGAAGGAGGAAGAGGTAGAGAGGACGACCAAAGAGGACACGTGGGGGCTGACGAGGTAAGGCGAATGGTAGAAAGAAGCAAAGATATTGAGGGGTTCTGCGATCGGGAAACGACTCATTTATATATTTTGAGGTTATCTTTTTTTATTGTTTACGAAAGCAGTGGCAATAGTGTTTCTAGAATTTGTTTATATTCTTGTGGAAAATTTGTTAAGTATTCTTGTGAAATTGTGAGTGGGTACAGAACTTAACAAATTTAATGAACATTCCCGCATTATTAAACGTGGTCGAACGATACAGTAAAACTATTATTGCATAATTTGTGTAAAAATTTTCAATTGATTTTTACTATTGTATATTAAATAGTGTTAACGACCCCATAAAAGATTATCGTAGCTGTAACATTTTTTTATAGTTATAAAATAAAATGTTGCATTTAAAACAAACCTGAGAAGTTCATTCGAATTTTTATTAACGTGGAATTTTCTTATTAATCTATTAAAATTTTGAAAAGAAATTTTGTAACATTAAAAACCCAATTCAAGATAAGAATTATAAATCCTCTATGTAGTAATCAATATTTTCGAGAATAACAACCAAAAAGAATATTACAAGACGCGAAAGGCGTTGTGCTATTATAAAAATAAAATAATCTGACTTTAATTGAATAAATAAATAAATAAAAAAATTTAAAGGATAATTAACTTCGTTAAAAAATATTTATTATTTTTTTTAACAACTTTCCCTTATTTCTTGCTGCGGCTTGTTCTTTACAGTTACAAAGAAAACAGAAAAATAAGCATCAGAATTTTATAATCTTATTAAATAAAATATCATTTATTCCGACAGAAAATTAAAACAAAAATAATTTTTTCTGTGTTTTCAGTATTATAAAAAGTAATTTTTCACTGCATCATTATCCAAACACTAAAATGATATTATAAAAAGTATGTACGCCGCGATTTTCATAAATTATATTTTAATGATATATTAAAAATTATAATTAACTTTTTTATATCTTGAAATTCTCATTCTAGGGAGGGCGAATAATTGTCTGAAATATTAAATTATTTGGAATTTGATGCGGCTTTTACATTACAATACGCATGAAATGAAATTTTGATGTATGTAGACATGCTTATATTTGCAATGAATTAATTATAAATGATTCATTAATTCGATGTATATTACCGAAGAACGCGTTATCGGAAAATTAAATTATGAATATGGTATAATATTACATGTAATCAATATGCACAAATTGATAATGATAATCTTAAATGTAAATCGGAAACTTTCATGCGTAAATATTATAATTAGGTTAATTATACTCGCATGTGATCAGTCACGAGCCAAATGTTCCCATTTGTATTTCACAAAAGTACTCGAATACAGCTCTACCACATCATATAATACATTCATTTTAAACATAACACATATATTTTCGACTGTTAATTTAGTTACTTTGGAATTGGTCTTAAACACTTTTCTTATATATAGAATTAAAAAATATATTCTTAAGAAACTATGTACATTCCATACAAATAAAGTTAAATATTTTATTTTATCAATTTACAGAAAACCCATAAATATAAATCAGAAATTTTGAATAATAATCTAGATAATCAATAAACTCTAAGAAATTTTTAAATCCCATAAAATATAAGTATATTTTGTTTTCATAAAAAATATGTTTAATTTCAAGTTTAACTACTTTATAAAAATTTTTAAATAAAACTTAATCAAAACAAGACTAAGGTTATAATTAATTAAAATAATTTATTATTGAACGTACAAGTAGCAAATACATTGACATTGTCGTTATTGATTAACTTACACATGCGTGTATACGTTCTAGTTTCTAGAACAAAATTTTTTTCTTATTTAAATCATAAATTAATATTACAAACAGTTTTTCAAATGAAAAATATAGTTTTAATTAGAATTTCTGCACAAAATACTTATTGAAGATCTTCATACATTTATAATTTTAGAAACATCTGGTATAGCACTTAAAAAGGTACATACAGTATTAATTAATTGGCTAAAGACGCTTCACGTGTTGAGAATAGTAAAATAAACTAATAAAAATAGTAGTGATAGTTAATAATTGATTGTAACAACTATTTTTATTGGTTTATCTTTATACTATGCTGAACAGTTGAGATATTTTTAATCTATTGATTGGTACCTATAACTGATTATTTTTCCATATATTAAAATATAAATAAATATAACACTGATACTATTACAGCTTTTTACAATCTAACCACCTACATTTGCTTTATAATCCGTAATATAGATTCAAAAAGCTTTAAAATAAAAAAAAACACTGCATAAATAATGTTAAATAAATAAATCTATATCTAAATCTAACCAAACCTATTCGGTGTACCTACTTCCATCCAACTTAACCCATTCCGACGCCTAGAACAAGCACTATACCAATATATAAAGGCCAACGACGGTACCAGTTACGCACGCCGCCGAGATAAAGCCGACAGTGACGTGTCTTTGGTCTCGCTTGCGTGCGGTTCACGCTCGATCGAGCCGATTCCGCGCGCTCGCGCGGGTATAGCGTTCCATGAAGCGATAGAGATAATCTCTCGCCCCCTTGCGCGCAGGGATGTGTGTTTATCAGACGGCGAGGAAGGAAAATTCCAACGGCGTTGTAACAAGACATTGTGAAGCTGATGGTGTCGCAAAAGTTTTTTTTTCTATAATATCATTTTCAATCTATTTTTTTTTCTTTTTTTTGATGATTGTCGTGACGAGGAAGGGTAACGTTTCTAGGTTATGTTGAAAGCACAATAATTATTATTGGTTTGAATTCGTTTTCGAGTAGGTATTCTTCAGAATTATAAAAAAATTATAAAATGTACACGGTCTAGAAATGCAGTATTACCCACTAACATAAATTCAATAATACTGATGAATGACGTTATCATTAATTTCATTCCATTGATGATTGAAGAATATGGTATTTATAGCGAATCGATTAGCATAAAAGCAAATCATCACATACCAATCATGCGATATCAATAGAGCTTGAATAAACTGCAAATCACTCGGTCATTGCTGCAACCCTTAACGAAAGCCCTCGAATCACAAACCGCCGTTTTTTCAACCTCTCAACCATTACTTCTTCAACAAAACCATGCTACCAACTGCTCTTACCGTACAATAGATAACCCCTCGCATAGAGCTCCTATTATCCTTACAGCCGAACAAGCAATCCAACGCACAGCAATTAAAAAATCCAACCCTTTCGACTTACATCGATGCTTACAAAAGAGCCACAAGGGTGTAAGTATCTCGGCCGTGGAAAAATGTTGAAAGACATCTTTTCCCTCCCCCTCTCTCTCTCCCTTTCCTATACTCTCTACCTCTCTCGGCTAATTGACTTAACGTTTGATAAAGCCCCCTGAGCTCGTGCGCGTGGTTGCACAAAGGTCCCCTGCTGCACTCTCGAGAAGAGGGTCGTCGCCGCTACTGCCGCTTCGCGATCATCGGCGGTTGATGAGCAAGTGCGCGTGCGCAGAGAGAGAGAGAGAGTAATCGAATTATCGTCGCTTTGAGGATCACGGGCGAGAGATCCGATCAGCGAGGACGGATAGATCGCTGCTGGTCAGCGATGCGAGAGCCACTTCCGAGAGACCGAGCGCCGACGGTAGAGTCTCTCTCTCTCTCCTCTCGTCGCGGACCAATGAGCCGGTGTACAGTGAGCGAGCAAGGAGCTCTCGAGTGCGAGGCCTTTTGCAAATGCGAGCGGTGTGGTTATGGTGCAAGAGATCGGATGACGCTGTGCTTGGTAGGAGAAAAAATGATGGCTGTGGCAAGAGGCGGAGTGATAAAGTATGTTCTTGATTCGAGTTGTAGGATGAGGGAGTTTTTTTGAGGTATGTTGCAGTTATGGTGAATCTGGTGAAGTGGGTTAGGTTAGGTTGATTGGATAACGAAAAATATTGGGGTGGATAATCGTTGATGTTTCTATGACTAGATGTATGGTCCTTATTTAACTGTAAAATTAATGACGTTAACGTTTTTAAAATTAATGACGATTTAGGTACCAAATATTAATATAAAATGGCTCAAATATAAACGTGATGTGAAAGAAGGATTTAAACGTAAAAGATGTTTTTTATATTTATTTTGTAAATCAAAGTTAAATTAGCTTAGTCAAAGTTTATATTAAAAAAATATTCGAAAAAAAATGTTTGTCTTTGTATGTTCTATTTTTTCTGTACATTTACTACTCTATATACTGCTTCTGAAAAAATGTTCTTTAGTTTTCGTATCCTAAAAGTGGTCAAGAGTTAATGTACATAGGGTAGTGGTTCCGGTTTGTGTATATGTCCTTGTTAGTGTATCTTTTTAGAGATATTTGATATAAATGAAATATTCTAACCTTAAGGTGGTTCCGTCGCGCTGGACCGTATCTATGGGGGACCCCGGGGGGGGGCACCAATATTTTTTTTATCAAATGACCAGTAAGTTTTTATTTATAGTAGTACAATATCATGTACTATATATATGGACCTATTATATGTTATCATGCATAAAAATAACCACGATACATGCGATATATGCGTGTAAAAAGCACAATTTTCAATTTTTATGAAATTAAATTTAGATTTCGCTGGTGACTTAATATTTTCTTCACAGAAAAAGATCTTGCAGCTCAAATACTATACTCTCTAGGTGGTTTTATGAAAAAATTATCGATTTTCATGAAATAACTTGGAAAAATACTTTTCTCTCCATA
>JAWWEQ010000027.1:2044202-2066965 GCA_035583055.1 Torymus tubicola
TTAAAATTCGTACTTTCAGTAGGTATTTTTCTTTTTTCTTATTTATCGACTTCGCTAATTCGACGGAGCCACCTTAAAAATTATGATAAACTATTAGTAAAAGCAACAAAATGTTGATTTAGACTACAAAAAATATTGTTTGATGACTGATTTTTTAATTATATATAGTTAAAAACTCACACTAATACGTACTTTTCATCTGCTTAAAGGCACACTAACCCGGCCTTCTACCCTAGTGCCTAGCTTTTAAATATCTTGAAATCTGCCGATTTTGAAAAACAAAGATTCTGAAAAAGATGAAAAGTATTTGGGGTCTAAAGAGGTCATGAAACTTTCTTTCATCTCGCCTACTTTGTTATAAAAGAACTCAAGGCCGTAGTACAATGAATAAATAAATAAATTTACTTTGCAAAAGCAACACCGTCAATCCACACACAGAAAAATAAAAACCTCAACCTATGATTGTTAAATTCAAGATAAACCCGCTTTCACCCAAACATGAAAAATCCAACTTCCATCTCTTCTACTTTTCGCCCTTCAAACAGCACAACTACATCAAGTCACCCTTTACCCAGAAACCTTCCGCATACAGCCGCACTCACTCAAAATAAAGAGATAACACCAGCCTACCGCGCGCCAGCGAACTCGAAAAGAATGCGGCGCGCGACTTTCTCCTACTCCCTCATTGTTGTATAGCTGCCGCAAAAAGGTACTTCTGCGGTTCGCCAACCGAGACACTACTCCTCAAAGCGGGCGCGCGCGCGTACCGCAACAATTCCGCTTTTTCCCGAGAAGGGCAAAGAGAGCCGCGAGGTTTATTTAACGCAAAGAGGGAGGGAAAGTCGGAAACGAGTTCGTCCGCGGTATGAGAAAGGAGGTAGGGGGGTGGGGGTAAGGGTAGGGGGAGAGGTAAAGCCATACCGCGGGAATGTACCCGTGCCACAGGAATGCCCGCGCGCGTCCGCACGCCGGAATCCAAGCGTGTGTGCGTATGTATGCGCGGAGCGTCGCGATCCTCTGCTGACTATCTGTCGGTAGCGAGAGACGCGGTCCAGTTTCCGCTGGTCTAAGATGCCGTTGGACACCGAAATTTCGTGAATTCAGGTACACAGGTGTATGGTTCCAGATGTGGGTATGTATTGTAAAACAGAAGAGATGGAATTGAGATTTTCGGCATTTTTGTGAAAGAGGATTTGTAGAGAATTTAAAAATAACTGCATGATTTTTTTACTTTTTTTTTAATTTGGGTTGATGGATTCGATTGTAGATTATACTATATAAAGTCTCTCTATTGATTATTTTGTTATCAATTTATTAATTACTATTTTAGCACAATTTAATAAAAAGAGGTACAATAAATACTAGTTATATTTAAGAAAATTTATTATAAATTATAACAATCTAAAAATGTTTCGTTAGCTAATTTTTAATATTTCTGGCATTAATTTACTATAGCATTATTTTGATTTAATGTATGCCATGCCTACATATATAAAATAATACACATTCCTACAGGAATTATTTATGTAAATTAAGTAAGCAAATTTTTTTTAAATTTATATGTTTTTCTCGGGAATAAATTTTAAATTTCAAAATATATGCTTAAATAATTTATCTCGATTAAATTTTATTCCATCAAATTTTATTCCATATTTATTATCTTATTGTATCACATTTTATTCTATATTTATCATCTTATTCCATCATATTTTCTGTTTTTATTATTAAGTATTCTTAAACAATATACATAAAAACAATTAGATCATAGACATAGTACTTCTGTACCACTCACAGCATTCGCAAACACTTACCAACCAGAATAAATTCCAACCTTACGGAAAAAACAGCAAAAACCACCTCCTCCACACATCTCCTCCACACACCTCCAGAAATTAATTCATGCACCGTGGCGACAGGTTGAATTTCCAGCCGAGGGATAGAAAGACACATTTAGCGAGTTGTCGCGTACTTGCTATCAGAGCCAAGCGGCAGCGGTGGCGGCCGCTGCCACCCGCCAGGCTATGAGCAAAGTTTATGCGGTTTCAATATGTCCTCCTAACCCCTGGACAATATTACCAGGACGTTAATATCTTCTTGCGGTCGAAACTTCGCGTTTGGTACTGAACGCGCGTTCGCTCAGCTTTCTCTCTCTCTCTCTCTCTCTCTCTCTCTCTCTCTCTCTCTCTCTCTCTCTCTCTACCTCCCTTTGATCCGCGAATTAAGGATGTCCCGTAGGCGACTGCTACGTGGTGAACGGCTTTTCTTCCTGCGTGCCTTCATTGTTTTACGAGAAAGGGTCGCATAACTCGAGGGGGCGGATCTCTCCTTCCGTTGGTATTTCCTTCGATGTTGGGGCCAAAGGTTCGTGATTTTTTCTGAACGTTGGTAAACACAGTTTAGGGATTATGATATTTGCTTCTTTGGGATTAAATATTTGGTAATTAAATAAGAAATTGAATTAGAAAATTCGAAAGATAGTAAATACTGTCACCGTATAAATACGATTGTTATTTTTAAATAGCATGTTTCTTACGTTTCTTGTTACGTATGTTTCTTCACTTTCTTACGTTTCATTTAAAAGTTTGATAACATTTTTTTTTTATTTTTTAAATCAGGGCAAATCACAAATTGAACCTTAAATAATATCAAAAAGCGATTCTGATCAAACCATTTTTTATATGTTTTCTGATCTCTTTTATGCATTATGTATCAAAAAATCGTTTTTACAATATATGGATTTCCATTATTTATAATAATTCGTAATAATCATTTCGCATTATGGTAATTGAAATATTATGTGAAAACTGTTACCATATTGGTACTTACATTCAAACTGCTATTTTAAGAATCACCAATCTAGAATAATATATTCAAAATGTTAAGTCCTGTTGAATAAAAATATAAATAAAAAATGAATATTAAAATAATATAAAATTGCTTATGAGTAAATCAGAGTTCATTACTATCAAAAAGTATGCAAATCCTAATCTTGTGAAATATTAGTAACCGTATTAATAAGTAATCGAATCTCGACTCGTAATTGTCACTCGTAATTGTCATTTTCAAAAACTTTTAAATATTTAGTAAAGTATTGAAAAGGGAAGTTCAATATGTAATCTCATAAAATAATGAATGGTTTACAAGTTTCCGATAAAATTAAGCTACTTCAATATTGAACATTCATGATATTTCAAACTTCATTGAATAACTGTATGTACAATAAAAAATTTCACACTCATTTTCTGACATCGACAACATTACCACAACCAACTTGACACTATTCTACACTTTCCATACTTTTGACAACAAACTCACAGAAGAAATCAGAACCATCGGTCCAAAACTCCACCCCTGCACTTGTACCCCTTTCCCAACCGAGAAAGAGAAGGGAGGATGAGTCGGCTCACGAACTAATTCGATTCTAAACTCTGACCACGAGCAACGAGATGGGGACACGGGGGATGAAGGGAGGGAAGGCTGCTGCAACAGCGCGCAAAACGCCCCCGCACGCGCAGATGGCACTAACCGCGGTTGAATTCTCAAACCGTAACTCTAATTACTCATAGACAAGCGACTGGGCGACAGCTGCTGGTGAAACTTGCCCCTGCCACACTGGCCGATTCGTTTTTCTCCATATACCCAACTGGTCAGCACGAGGTACTCGATTTTACTCGTTTTTTATGGCGAGGTTAGGAGAAAGTTTGGTGAGATAAATTTTGCGGCTCCTAGCGATGTTACGGACGCGCGCTATTGAAGTTTGCTCGCGGAACGGATGTTCGAGTCGTTTGAATTTTATCGTTCGGTGGTTAGGGAGAGGATAGTGCTTGCGTGCTGGTACGTAGTCGAGTGAAATGTCTGTGGTTTGAAAGATTGTAAAAGTTGCTGTTTGACATCAAAATATAAAGAATAAAATATATATCACATGGATGTTTTTGCGGTACAGCAAAATTGTTATTAGAGATATCGAAAAATTTATTTATTTTAATTTTATTTTATTACTCGAAAACAAACAAACTGTTTATTCGAATGGTCAATAAAAGTTAAAGTAGGATTACGCTTGAGAGTTAACGTTATTGATTATGTCTATAATACGCAGCTTATAAACATATCCACACTAAACCATTCAGTAAAATACATAAAAATCACCCTACTATACTCATAATACAAAGCCAGCCTCTCTAACAATACGATATGTTTGCTTTTGTTTTTCAGGAAAGCTAGGCGGGGGAATAAAATGACTATGGACGTAAGCAAGTCAGAGCCCAGTAGGAACGGAGCGGCGCAGCAGGAATGCGCGGGCTGTAGAAAGCCGATAACAGAGAGGTACGTTGGTTTTGCGCGTTGCGTGCTGCTACACCTGTGCATACGTATATATATATATATGGATGGGGTATTATGCGCAATCGCACGTTTATAACCGTTTAGCACAGTTCGTGCTTAGCTGTGTGGTTGCAGGGTTTGCGTTTGAATGGTCGTTATGATTTTTTTTTAAGTATACAGAGTTATTGTTATTGCTCGGTTTGTGGTCATTTAAAGGTTGCCCCATTCGCCAAGGATTTTTGTAATATTTTAGTTGAAATAAGGTGAAGGTGAGCTAATGATAAAGATAATTAATAGAATTTTAAAGATGTACAAAATTCCGTTAGATTCTAATTCTGGACTCTTTTTTTTAAATGTAGGTTGCATTTTTAAAAAATACCTTATGATATTTAATATGCTAAATTGTTTAGTAAGTATGACAAAATTTTAATTTCAAACAAAAGATTGGAAGTATACTTGATAGTCTGACAATTATTTGTTATTTCTACTTATCAAATTAGTTGCTTTACTTTTGGTTTACCTTTATATACATATTATTAGAATTACCATTAAAACTTTCATACAACTTTTCAAAAATATACATCGAAATATCGTTCACACTTTCAACGCTGTAAATTATACGTTTACAAGGTACTTGCTGCGGGCGTTAGACATGTTTTGGCACGAGGACTGTCTGAAATGCGGCTGCTGCGACTGCCGACTTGGCGAGGTCGGCTCGACCTGCTACACAAAGGCGAACCTCATACTCTGCAAACGTGACTACTTGCGGTAAGTGTATATCGAAAACCAAGTATCAAATGAATTGTATACTAAAAATTTATATTTAACGTAGATGATGCTTCTTTTTCCATTTCTTTTTGGGAAACTTGTAACTTGGGCAGAAAAGTTTGAAATTAAAAAAAAAACATCTTCATGTCTCACAAATGATAAACAGAAGCATTTCTCCATAAATACCATAATATTCAGGTTTCTTACTAACGACAGTACATACCATTAGAACTCGCTGTTTCGCATTTCACAGAAGCACCCCAGCATGTAAGCTTCCTTTCCTGTCTGTCCTCCCCTCGAGTGCAGTATTTATAGAACGTCCACTCTCACTCGCGTGCGCATTAATAACGCTTATTGATTCAGCATCATCGGCCCATAATTGGACCGACGCGCAACAATGTTTAACGAATTACCGTTAAACTCTCTTCCACCAATCCTCTCTGCTCTCCCACCCACCACCCCTTACATACACACATACGTGCACAAGTATTCAAAGTCATCGAACCTCTCTCTCTCTCCGCCCCCCACCCACCAATAAACTTTCGGACAACGCTTGCACGCGCGCGCGCGCTGGTAATATCGTCCTCAAATATTGGGCCATTAATAAAGCTCTTAGTTTCAATGGGCCGGCACCTGCGTACGCGCTCACTCGCTCGCTCCCTTCCCTCGGGAACGCGAACGCGCGCGTAATCTGAGCGTGGCTTATTTGCCCGGGAGTTTGTTTGCTCGGAGAGAGCGAACGAGAGAGAGAGAGAGGGAGGAGAGGACTCTCACTCTCTCTCTCTCGCCTGGTATTCAATAAGAGAAACTCATCTGTAAAATTCGATTTATCGCTCGCGTCGTTCGCGGGAGCGCATTCTCTCGTGGGTATACGCTGCAGAGGGGAAGAGAGAGAGAGAGAGAGAGAGAGAGAGCGACGATGTGAGTGGGAGAATTGTTCGAGGGCGCGGAAGGGTAGCAGATTTTTTTTTCTTTTTTTTTTTTTTGTAATGAATGAAAATCATTCGTGATGATTGGCGGGAGGCTTCAGAGACGGTATTGAGGTTTTATTTGGTGAAGGGAAATTTTTATGAGAATAGGGTAATTTTTGTTTTGCATAAATTTATTAATTTACTGATAACTGGATGAATATTTGTGTATTCGCAGTGAAGCAGCTTTTTGTTTTAATCATTCGTTAGTATTGTTTAGAACTATACATTTTAACGGTTATTAGATTAATTTTACCTATATTTAGAAGACTTAGAATTATATTCACTTGTGTTCTCTTCTTATTTTTATTGAACCTGCTTCCCATAATTCCAATATATTCATTGTTGGTACCATGATAGCTATTAACACATTAACCAGTTTGGATATGTTTATACACTGACAGAAGAATTTATTTATCGTTAATAAAACGATATATTAAAAATATACAGAAAAATTTATCTTCATTTACTCTTTGTGAACTCTTATTAACTAAGCATATTAACTATTAATATGCGCATCATTAATAGTAACATTTTGAAATTTCAGTCAAATGTGAATGTTTTCACATTATCATTTCCGTATTTTCCCCAAATCAACTATTTTAGTATTAACTGTTACTAAATATATTAACTATAAATAAATCCTTCACTCAGTGTATCTCTAATTGACATTATTTTTAGAATAGTTTTTTTTTTCTTATTTACTTAAGAATATTCAAATCGTTAAACCATATTTCTGATTCAAAATTTTATTTTACAAAAAGTAAAATACACATCGCACGTATCACAAAAACGGATTATTTTTTTTCCAGGCTATTCGGCAACACCGGACACTGCGCCGCGTGCAGCAAGCCCATCCCGGCATTCGAGATGGTGATGCGCGCACGAGCGAACGTCTATCATCTGGAGTGCTTCGCGTGTCAGCAGTGCAATCACAGGTAATTCGTCATACGTTCTATTTTTACCCTTTTTCCATCCATTTCAATATTGAAAAACGTTTGAATTCACACTGTAAAATTCTAATCTCTCGATGACAGTGGGACCAAAATAATAACTGTACGAAACAGACTGAATACTGTCACTTCTGTATGGTCTGTAACTAAACAAAAATACAACAATAAAAAAAAAATAACTAAAAACATTTCATCCTCGAGGTATATCTACCCGACCGACAACTTTTTCGCGCATCCGTGTTAAAAACAACTCAAACATAGAGAGAGCGGAGAACGCGACGAGCGAATTACGTAGCTCTATGCTCCAGGGGGAGCTGAGATCGAGACAATAGTCAGGGCGTCGAGGCGCTACAAAAGTGCTAAAACAGCCCTTAAGCCTCGAGATAAGGACTCGGGCGACGGAGTATAGTTGTGTTCTCTTTCCTACCCTCCCCCGTCGCCCCTCTCTCTCTCTCGTACTGTGTGTATACCCTCGCGGCATTACAATGCGCTCGCGGCGTATCGCGCGCCACGGATTGAATTCCTGATGTCGAGGCGAGACGAAGCCTGCAACGCGCGTTTGTTTGAGGGAATTGGAGATATTGCGGCTTTTCGAGGTTTTACGCGCGCTAAGGTGTGTTTCTAAAGGTCGCGCGGAATGAATTGGTAATTGCTTTTGCTTTCGTATATAGTGCTAAGGAGAAGGTGGTGACAAGGTTTATTAGGCGTGAAGAGGTAGCAATTGTTTTGAAGAGTTAGGTCACGGTTGTGGCAAGTTTTTAAACGTAAACATTTTTTTGAATCTTTATAAAAATTTTCTTTCAAAAGGAATCTTTTTATTTATATAAAAAAGTATGAGATCAACTATTGAAGTTTCGAGAAAACTAGGGATATACAATTCTTCTTTTAACATGTCACATTAATTTTGTACGTATTTTACTAAAAGTATATAGTTTTTATCAATTTGAAGACTTTTTAATAGATGAGTTGGAAACAAAATTAAAGAGAAATAGAGCGATAAAATTTGCAAATATGTGCAGTGAGAGCAGCTAAATACATAAGTAATTGTTAATAACTCTAGTTTTTTATGGTTAAAGAAAATAAGTTTAAATTAACAATTGAAAAATCAATATAACAGTCCGCAACAACAGCTGTCACCCTCTAAAATAAATACACCCCAAATGAATTTCCTCTTAAACAAAAAGAACCGCATAAAATTAAAACACAAACCTACGTACAACCATCTACTCACCCTCCTCCCATATACACTCACATACACACACGTCGCACACCTCGAACTGCTTCAGCAAGCTCGCGAAAAGCTTACACCCACCTCGCAACCCGTGCAGCAAGCGCTCTCGAGGGGCTTGTAACTAAATTGGTGGCAGTATATTACCGGTTGGACTCTCGCGCGTTTAATTTGAATATAATCGCAGTAGCGAATCTCTGGCGCAGTCGCACCCGCCGGAAGTCGCCCTCGGGACACGCCGGAAGCGAAGTGGCCGCGCGGGGTCGACTTTGCGCGCATTCGTGGGTGGAAAAAGAGCGCGAACACACGTGGACGACGCGAGAGACTCTGCCGCGACAGAGAACTATACGATTGTCCCTGGGTGACGATGTGTGGCAGGTTCGCCAAGTTGAATGTAGCGTGTGAGTATATATACGTGAGAGGTCGAATGTGAAGGGACAATGGGTCGTGGAGTTTCGAGTTTCGACATCGACGTGTGATAGGTATAGAAGAGAGATGGTATTGAAGTTAGGTGTACCTCGGATTCTTTGTGGTTGGGTAGTTTCTTAGGTTTTTTTGGTTGCATGAATTTTTTTATCCACATATAAAAATTGTAAAATCACCTAGCTAACTATCTGTATAACAAATTCTTTTAAATTTTTAATCAGCCCCGCACCCTTCAAAGACGTTTACTATCAATTCTCATAGCACTAATCTTCTATCAACAGAAACCAATTCATCCAAAGCATTTCCATTTTACATCCTTAATCACTGGCATTGTTTACCAACACACTATCTCACACCCTTACATCTATGCCTAATTCCACTCGGAGGCGACGCGAAGATCGCTGTGGAATCATTCGACTTGATGAACAGAGATCCGTGAATATATATGTATTCCGAGAAATGATCGAGTGGATGCACGCAAAGCAAGATGGAGAGAGAGCGTAAGCCCACTGCCAGACTTACCTTTTGTTCGTTGAGAAAGCCTCGGCGTCTTCGCAACAATGCGAATATATACTTCGCTCACCGCATGGCATTGTTTCGAGCGGTGGCAGACACAATGCCGGCCGCGCGAAGTCGTAAGAAAGTTTAATGCGTTTTTAAGACGGTGAGATCGTTTCGTTGCGTAATGTGACGGTGAATGGGTGCAAATGTTATATAGTAGTTTGGCACAGACTGATTTTGTTGAAGTTAATTGAAGGTGTTCGATTTTTGTATTAAGTACTATTGTAAATATATTTTTAGTTGATTTCAGTTGTAATCATTGGACACTTTAAAATAAAAACTTATAGACTGTACTACTTACTTATACGTAAACATTGAAAGAACGTCGGAATACGAAGACAAAAGCACACTATTTGTTGGTGTAAATATCGTAACAAATGTGTGGGAGAGAGAAAAAGAGCCGAGCGAACAGACACCCGTGACTTGAGAGTGGTGAGAGGAAGAGAGAGAAAGGGAGAGAGAGAAAGAGAAGGAGAGAGAGAAAGCGAGAAAGTGTGAAGTTTTTATATTATGTATAAGTGAAAAAAACTTACCAATAATGCTTATCGATTTTGAATTGATAAGTGTTTCTATAAATTTTAGAGGTGTAAATGTATAACTTACCTTGAAATTGTTGTTCATATTGCAAAAGATTCCATTCGTTCAAATATCTTTTAACTTCACTCATTTTGCTTATAAATAGACACACGCCTTTGCCTCTCGACTTCGCGACGCTTTCTGCGCGTTAGGGCTACCTGTATGAGTATATATTTCATGGGTATTAATCGAAATATCTAAATTCTTAGAACATCTAATCTTGGATATATAAACAATGGAAAAATAGAATGAAAAGAATTTCTTCTACGTTAAAAATAGTTGTTAATAATAGACAAAATTTTAATGTACATACATCAAATAATATGTTGTATAATGTAAATAATAATTTAAAAAATGCAGTTAACTATAATTTTTTCTTAAATTTACTAAAAAATATAGTGTGAGTTTGTCACTACTAATATTTATAGTAAATGCGAATTAATTTTAAAGTTGCTTGTATTTGATAAATATAGCAAAAAATTACTATAAATATTTAGTAAACTTAATTTTTATTATTATGTTGAAAGAACTTAAAAATTTATTCAAAATTACTATTTTTAATTAGTAAAAAGAGCTAATTTATTTTTATTAAAAATTACTATGTATTATATCTAATTTAACCATTTCATTTTAACTATAATTAATAGTTATATTTATTATAAAAGTATATTTAATAATATTGAAATATTATTAATTTTCTAATAAAATGTATTTATTTCTACTAAATCGTATTTTACTATGCTTTATAGTAACTATCACTAATGACTTTTTTTTCAATGCAGTTACAATTGTAAATTTAGTTTGATTGCATTAAATCTTATATTATTTCTCGATAGAAGAACTTATCACTTCTAACCTATTTTTCAGCTTATTTCGGTTAGTAATAAATGATTACCCATTTGCAACCGTTACATTTACCTTTCTTCCATATCTTATTTACACCTCAATAACTAAACCTGCACTACCAACACATATTCTTTTTAAAATCACAGTGTACATTAAAAACGAACGTGTTACTTTACCACCCCAAACAAAAACGTAAAAAGTAATCTCTAGCTAAACCAAAGTCACCTTACGAGCCGCTAATTCATTCTCTCGCCGTTATATCCTCGAAGTTTTCGATTACTCACTAAACAAGCGTTCGCTACTCACCCTACATCTCTTAGCTGAGAGCCTCAAAAAAGCTACCCTACCAACTTTCACACCTACGTATTACCTACGAGCAGCGGTCAGTTAAAACCCTCTCAACCGATCGTTCGACGCGAGCGATAAACCTGCTCGTTAGGCCTCTCTTCGCGCCTCGGGGCGCAAAACAAAGTATCAATTTTAAAAATCGAGTTAGCTACCGACGATCGTAAAGGCAAGAGGAGAAGGAGGAAAAGAGGTGGCTGCCGGAAGCGAAAGCACGGCCAGTGCCGTTGGGTCACGCGAGCGCATAAAACAGCCCGGTTGTTTAATCGTGGCCGAGCGGACGACGCACACTCGACTTTCGAGATGGCAATCGCGACTTTAAAGGATTTCTCCGGCTGTATACGGTCGCGATGTTGGTTTGTACAGTTGCAGGTGCATGTGGGTTTGTGAAGATTGGACGTTTGGAAGATTGTTGATGATGTAGTGTGAATAAAATGGGTTGTAGTTGAAAAGAGAAAATTTGACGGTATGTGATGGGTGCAGCGATTGTGAATAATTGACTTGTATAAAGATGAAAGATTTCTATACGGTAAAAATTGAGCCTTTAAAATAGCCTTTCTTTTCATAATTTTATATTATTTCTTTTTCCTATTTTAAAATGATAACCACTTTATTATGGTCTAAATACTTTGAGTACCTTCTTTACGTGTAATAAAAAATAATCTGAACAGTCTACATTGTAAATTTATACATTCAAAATATTTTGACTTATTAAAAGACTGATTGGTAAATATACAAAAATCAATAAAACTTTTTATAAAAAAGTTCTTTATACACAAGTTGCACTTCGGACATACTTTTAAGAAACTTTACATATGTACAAAAATAAAACATTGATTATAGTTTTAGAGTATAGGGCGTCTCGAATATAGGACAGTTGAACAGATCAGTGAGGAAGCATTTAATAGAGAATTGATATTTCATTAATGTAACCTCCGAGTGTATCTGCTCCCCCCAAAAATATTTTTCAAAAATATTAAAATTACAAAAAGACTTGCATTATCCTACCACTCAAAAATATGCTAAATCGGAAGCATCTTCGATGTGAAAAAACGCACTTTGTCAATTTCCAGTAAACTCAGTGATAATAATTCTCTGACATTACCTTAAAAAAAAAAAAAGAACTAAATCATCCATATATCTCCATTTTTCTTTAAAATTCTCACCACGTTCAAATCCAATTCCAACACTGCCTTTCTGCAGAACACAAAACTAACCTCGCACCTAAAACAAACAACACTCTCCGAAACCCTGACCACGAACCCAACACGCGCACCCCGTCGAGTTACCCCTGCTATATATATACAAGGACGCAAGAAAGAGTCACGCGTTGGCGTCGACGGTATAGCGGCCTTGTCCGGTGGACGTGCACAGGTGCAGTCGGCAGGCAGTAGTACCGCTATATACGTGTGGATGCCGTCGACCCCGTGCGTCGCGGTCAGTCGCGTGCCGCGCGGCGTTTAATAAAAAACCAATTTCGCTTGATTAAGTACGGGCATTACGCGTAATCGCACGAGCAGGGATTAACTCGAGAGAGAGCGAGAGAGAGAGAGAACCCCATGCGCGTGTGAGCTCTGCATTGTATAAAACGCGCCTTTATAACGATCCCACTTTTTTCTCCACTCGCGGATCCGAGAGATTGAATGTCGCTCGTGCCTCCGACGCATTTTTCTTTTTTGTTCTTTTGTAAAGCGATGGATTGGAAGGTGATTTTTTTATTTACATGGAATTGAGTATAGATTACAAGTGGGCGATTGTTTTTTGGAGATGAGCGAAGGATTTTTAGTGGAATTTGGACGAATGGAAACATGACGGTAGAAGATTTTACTGTAGTAAATTTGCTAAAATAAAAGAAAATTAAAAAAGAAGTATAATTTTATGGTCAAGATTCTTTGAGTTATGCAATCGAGGGATTAATTAATGATTGAAATTATATTTCTTTGCTTTCATTCATGTAATGCTCAAGACCTGAAATTTGTAGCTGTTTCTCAAATTTTCAATAATCATGAAATTGAAAATATAACCTACATTTTTATTTTATTATTTTTCTTATATCATTGTTCTATACTAACATAAATTAACTAGAATAGTTTAAACTTTTGTATTCTATACGCCCGATAGATTCCGCATTACACCTGCATATTTTATTCATTCAATTGATTTAGATATATTTTTTATTTCCTTTAGCAGTTTTCCATTTCCAGATAGGAAAAGTTATCTTTTATAATCAATGAATATTTGTGTTATTGAATTAGATTGAAGAAAATTTTAAAACAAACAAATTTTAACATCCTCGAGGATTACAAATTATGTAAAAGCTGTTCGATTATAAAACCATATACAAGATACAGAATTATTTGTACAGCTATATTGAAGAAACATTGCTATTGTCCATTTTAGACAAAGTCTTAATTCCAATGTTGAAAATCATCCATTTCTGAAAATTTGATGAAACATATGGTAGATTGAAAAAGGAAAATAAGATAGGTAATGCCTCCGGTGTTCCGTAATAAGTGGAGTACTCCAAAAACACATGCGTCCTTCTATTTACTTTTTTCCTCTTTTAGTTTTCCAAGAGAAATATTTGGATAGTTAAGCTCAGTCGATCGCCTTATATTAAAATTTGACGACGTTAAGACTGAAAAATATTTCTTTTAAATTTTCTTCTCGTTGCTGATATCCTAATCACTTATGTAATATTACCTGAAAAATCAATACAGACAAGATAAACAGACCACAGACTTGGACATAATTAAAATTACCGGTGTCATCATCACTTTACTCTCTAAGCAACATCATCTTCCGTAACAATATCACCATCGATCGACTACTGGTCAACTCTTCTCTCCCATTCAAAAGAAAAATAAAACACCCAAACACGTCAACCTTGTCATCATCCGCACTGAAGACGACAGCGGCCGAAGTTTCTCTCTCTCTCCTTTCCACACGAAAGAAGCCAAGACGCGAACGCTCATCGTAATCAAGTTTCGCAACAGAACTGAGAGAAGCTGCACGTGGCAAACATCGCCGGAATAAGATTATAACAGGACAAAAGGAAGGGGAAGAGATAGAGAGACAGAACGAAATTTCCCAGCCGGCCTCTCATACTATCTCTCTCTCTCTCTCTCTCTCTGTAACTAATACGCGCCCGCGCGAACTTTCGAGGCGCGAGCTTTCCGAGAAATTAGCCGGGATGATTTGCATCTGACGTGCGCGAGAGGCTCGAGGCGACGCGTGTGCACCCCCTCCACGTCCCTCGCATAGTTGTGCGAACTTGCGATTTTCGCCAGATGTCTCGAGCGCGTCAATTATTTGCTTTCTTAGGAAGGAGTGTAATACATTGAGACTCAAGAGTTTTGGCGGTCGTGAGATTGGAGCTGGTTTTTCTTTTATAAAAAAAGGAATGTTTGTAATATCTATTTTATAGAAAAAAAATAGGAGATATACAAGTAATTTTGAAAACCTAATAATTGTAAAAAAATTAATTTGTTTGCTATTACAATATCCCAGATTTGCGAATAAACAAAAATTATAATTACTTGATAGATCATATTACATTATTTTTTATTTCAATATACATAGCTAATATTAGCGAATACAAATTTTGTATTTCTTATTAGAATATCGATTGTATTAATATGTTATTTTCACATTCAAAGATGAGTCACGTAAAAATATAGATTTATGAGAAAGATAGATTATTCAAGATTTATCTGATTGAAGAGTAAATTATTAACAACTAAAATAGGTTAGCAACAATTCATGTCAATGAACCGATAATTAACTTGGAATCACATTTTCTTATAAATTTAATATCAAACTCGAAATAATAATGACAAACAGATCTGACTAATGCAATATACATGTCAGATTAATGTCAGACTTTTCAACGGACGAAATAAACCATTCAGTTTGCAATCTAAATAATTCAATCAACTTTCTGCTCACATTTCTCAGATACAAAACTTACACTTTCACAACAAAATAAAGAATTCCACAACTCTTTCATTCCTACATTGTCACCAGTCGTCGCCTTGACAACTCCGCGAAACTTCGACACCAACTGTTCGCCCTTGCTCTCCAAAAAATAAAATCAAATCTCAAAACAAAGAAAAACCACGGAAACTTGTTCCACTATTCTCTCAAACCAACGGAGAGAATTTATTGCCATTAACGGGACGATTAAAGATTCACGCCAGCCGTCGGCCGGAAAACCGTCCCTGCTGCTACCGTTGGCGTATTCAGCTTTCTCTCTCTCTCTCTTGCGCGCGCGCCACTTCATCCGTATAACAATTTAATTCAAGCCAAGCCCGTCTCTCGCGTCCAACTTTGCAACACTTCGCTTACTTATTCACAACAACCGAGTTAAGCTGAAACTCGTTCGGAGCTGGGGACTTAGGAGGAGAAAGAGAGAGAGAGGGTAGAGGAGGAGGGAAAGCCGCTGCCGCGAGCGAGCGAGCTCTCGTTCTCCCTCGGATCTCTGCCGGATGGAGATAATCGAGGCGCACCAGAATCAAAAGGGCTTACCTGCATTATGCATAGATATAATGCGAACGTTAGCGAACGGGGATTTTGCGTTCTTGGCGTGGCGATGCATTGCGATGGTTCTTTTTTTTTCTTGTCGTTTGGAATGCAAGAAATTGTGATTCGTTGATAATATGGGTTTTTTTTACTAAAATACTCTTGTCATACAATAAAATATGAGTATAAGAAAATACAAAAGCAGTTGATCGACAGCAGTAGTAGAGTTGAAGTATAGTCAAGCGTTGATTTTAAATTAAGTTTTCTTGAACGTCAACAAATTTTTTTTTAAACTATACATTTAAAGAATAATGAAACAATAAAATTCCTTGAAAAACAAACTCACAAACAATGAAGCTATTACAGTTAACAGTGTCTAATTGTGATTGTGAACTGAATGTAAAATATGGATTTTCTTGTATTGATCAAAATTAATTAGATTATGAGCAGAGTCGTAAAAGTAAACAACGTTTATTGGTTTAAAAATATTAATAAGAAAAAAGTCATAATGAAGAAAAATAATATTCTTATCTATAATTAAACTTTAATATGACATTCAATAATACATTTCATTATCTCTTACATAACTCATACGATTATTCCACTAAATTCGTAGTCTCCAAGATAATCTAAACAAAGTGAAATTCCTTTACAACAATTTTCCTGCTACGACATTGATACAACTCACTTAATCACCATCCAACGACAATTTCCTTATACCCAACTATTCCCACCCACAACAAAACAACACTAACCCTACCGCCAAAACTTCAAACATTATCGCCCGCTTCTACCCCACGCCAATTCGAGTTTGAAAAGAGAGGGAGAGAGAGAGAGAGGGAGAACAGCGGCAGATTCGACGGTGCGGCGTGGATTATCGCCCGCTGGAAATGCAACTGGATCCGCGCCCACTGTCCGTATGCAGCGGCGCTTGAACGCGATACCACGAAATCGAAAGCGAATTCCGCAAACCCGGTGCAGCAGCCCAAAAGGGAGTGATATCGCGAGCGCATTGTTCTTTGATTTTTTTTTTTGTTTTGGAGGGAAGAGAAGTGCTTGTGAAGGTGCATATCGAGCAAAGTGAATTTTAGAGGTTGGGATGTTGGGATGGTTATTGGAAAGTACGTTTATGAAATATGACAGGTCGCGTTGAAATGAAACATCATTAGTTAACTTGACAAAGCATAGAATTCGGAGCTAACGATATTTTAAACTTTATCGGTTCGATTAGTACTCGGATGAAAGTATTTTTAAATTAAAGGTATAAATAAATCGCTACATAGAGAGACACTGAATTTAATGTTAATTAGATCAACCTAAACATAACAATTTGAAGATTCTATTACAATTACAACACTTTCAACTGATTATGATTTTCTCACACCTTCTCGTCATCAACCTTATCCCACTTATTCCTTTACAACTAAACCTCACTCCCGATCGGCTAATCCACACCGGGATACCGTAAAAATTTTGAAATCCCATTCCCACGTTGCGCATCTGGTGCGCGCTGGAAAATTAATTCCCTCGCGCGTAGAAGCGTTTTTGAGAGGCACCTGACGGCTCGTAATCCCGTCTCGGCAAGAGAAGCTGCCTGCCTGCCTGCCAGCAGTTTGCCAAACTCTGCTGGCTTAAAGTCTCGTGCCCGGAAGCTGCTGTGAGGTAGGCCGTTGATGGTTGTATCGCTTTAGCCTAACTGCAGATGAAGGGAAGTCAGTGAGAAGCCGTGAGGATTCTTAAAGGATGATACGCTGTAGAGAATTAAAGTTCGCTGGGAAGGTTGTTCGGATAAAAGGTGGTTTGTGTAGGTAATGATTATGTAAACTGTTTCCTTATGTAGATGAAGGTGCAATGCTGAATTAGGTGAAAGCAATATTTTTTGTTGTGATATGAGCACATTTTGTTGCTAATGATAATTTATATTTACAAATAGTAAATTAAAAAATTAAAATTTATGAACTCTTCACTTTTATCTTCCTACTTTGAAAGCATATATTTCAAAGGTTATATATTGAAAACATGACCATTCAAAATTATCTTGGAGCATTCCCCTAAGAATCTTCTAATAACTGACACGGAATTATTTTTTCCACAGAATAAAATTTTAACAAAACTATATAACTCACATATCCATAACTATACCTAAATACTTTTCAAGCCCAACTACGCATCTCTTCACAAAATATCAAATCTACAATAACCCACTAACCAATCGGAACAAACCTCCTCTACCCTTTATATAGCATTCGAGCACCGTATGCCTCGCGCAGATACGATGAAACTGCGGCAGGAGAGACAGAGCAGAGAGTAGAGGGAGCGTTGAAAAGTGGCCGTGACAGCAGCTTTGGAAGCGCGGGTATACGCGGCTGGGCTCGCGCGCTAGGTTATCTGGTGACAAAGGGATGGCCCCCGCTCGCGCGAGTGTAATGACGATATCTGCGCAAACGAGTAAAGGCTGCTGCAGCTGCAGTTGCTGTTGCTGCTACGATTCCTCTTGGACGTATTGATTTTCACGTTTTTGAAAGCAATGCGATGGGAGGAATGTGTTACTGTATAGGTGCGTCAAGTATGAAGCTGTTCGTTGCTGAGGTTCTCCTTTCCTTTTAAAATCCGCTATAGATTGTTATTGAAGTTTGAATGGTTCATTTGCTAGTGGAACATAAATACATCATCTTGGGTTAAAAAAATAGGCCAGATAAATCGATGGGAGAACGGTTAATGTCAGGGTAATGCAATTTGACTGGAAATTGGAACATCAATTCGTAAAGGTTATCAAATCATTTAATCATTGTCAAAGTTTATTATTACTTTGAATCGACAACAATAATTTTGTTACTATAAAATGAATTTATCGATGTTTCCATTATTTATTTATTGAAACAAGCTTAACCTCTATAAATCTGTATTAAATTGATGAAAAAATGATCACTCCCTCTTCTAAATTCTATGATCCCTTAAGTTTTAATCGCTGCACCATCGCCAATTTCCTATCCCATCGTACAACCCAACTCGACATGAAAAAAAAGACCCCAACGCCTCTGTACTTTCCCCGTCACCGCGGGGCGAATATAATTTGCCGGACGCGTGATATCGCGCGACGCGATGACCGCGGAAACCTGTCGAAGGCCCCATTAGCAAATCCCATTATACACGGGCGGTGGCGGCAGCGGCAACGGCAACAGCACCGGTCGTATATGCCAACGGCGCAGTATCGTAACTCAATGACGCCGTCGTCGTCGTTTCCGCTGTGTAATCATCATACGCTTGTGGTCCCTCTCTCTCTCTCTCTTGCTCTCTCTGTCCCCGTACATAAGCGGATGATGGGCAGTGATTTTGCGCAACGTGTGTGCTTGCGTGTATATAGGAAAAGAGTTTGGAAAGAATTACAAAGAGATAGAAGTGATTGATCGAGACTGACTTGCGGTTGGGGTTTCGAGTTGGGCGATTACATGGGTGATTATGCATTGTAGAGATTGTATGGTTTTAGATTGTTGGAATAACTGGTATAATTGTTAATTGTGTTGTTGATTGTTTCTTAAGGAGTTTGGATGGATAATGATACTTTCTGATGAATTTAAATTGTGCAAAATAGTATATAAAAGAATGAATCTAGTTCTAAACACAATTAAGTTGGATGCCGATTTTGGTCAACTTTTGAATCACACAACAAATATATGTTTTACAAATTCTTAAAAATTATATCATAAATTTAGTAAAACAGAATGAGAGAAAATTAATTAGTTAGAAAATAAATTTAGAAATTAAAAATTCCGTAACAATAATTTGGCTTTTATTTTATAAATTAAATACATTTTCAATTCATAACAATAATTTCTTCCCAAAACAGCTATTCTAATAAATCTGTATAAACAAATTTTTGTACAATAATAACAATATCCATTATTATATTCACCAAATAGAATAGCAATAACATGCGTCACAGATCCAACTCCCTAAACAATTATTTAACAAATACCTAATATCACGATCCGCAACCCATTCATCGTGTAGTTCGGCAATCACTCGAGACCTAAATCCCAGCGCCCAACGAAACAATGCAAACAGCCGAACGATCGCACACGCGGAATACACCGTTAATTTTTACACAGAGAGAGAGTGAGAGAGAGGGGTGTAGAGAAAGGGGAGTCGAATTTAACGCGGGTAATAGAACGGAAAAGCGGCCGTTATGTCCAGCCGGCGTATGTCGAGCACCCCGTCCCCTCTCTCGTTCATTTTTTCCATAATAAACCGCAATAACGTCACGAGGTATGGGAGGGATGGAGGTACGGTCATTTCCATGGGATCGCTTTAAAGCTCGCGCGGACCGCGCAGCCATAAATAAAGCGCGTTCGAGAGCCTGACGCCGATAAAATAATAATTACCGGCCGCGCGAGCGCCAGCATCGACAATGGCCGTACAAATCGACCGTTAATTTTTGCCAATAAACAATCGGTAAGCTGCACGCGCTGCTGCTGTAGCACCGCGTGAGTAATGTCGCACCGAGATTATATGCACGGTATATATGTGTGTGTATATGTATGTAGAGGGGGAAGTGGATTTTTGATCGAGATGCGGGATATGTTGTTTGAGTGGGGAGGTTGGTTTTTTAGATGAATCGAGTGGATTTGCGGGTACGGAATTTTGTTTGGTATACTGCAGTGTTTTTGGTAGGGGGAAGAAAATGAATAATAATTTTAGAGTACGAAAAAAATATGTAGGACTGGTAGTAAGTCAAGTGTAATTAAAGAGGTCGGGGTTACACCCGTTTTTGTAAATTATAGCATAAAAGTTTTTTTTTTTAATGTAAACATTATACTGAGAGATAAATTATTCATGATTTATACAGTATGTTAAATTATTTGTAGAGAAAAAATTAAGCAGAGGTATGTTTTTTATAGTATTAAACAAGAAAATACAGAATTTAAAATTTTCTAATAATAAAAATTCTTCATTAATTAAATAATGAAAATTCTTATCACTCTCATAAAGAATCGGACGAAACGAAAAAAAAGACGATTAAAGCGAAAACCGTTAACCTGCAAGCTTTAAGTATCGCATATGGTGAAATTATGCACAAACCCTCCACACACACACACACACATATACCTCGTGTATCCACACCCACGAAGTGGAATAATAATTTCTGCGCGGGTTATGAGCAATAATAAAATGCCAATTTATTGGTCACGCCTCGCGCGAGCGAGTGCCGGTTACCAGCGTTGCAATTTATAATCAGCGCTTTCCGGGTCCTGTCACGATCGCCCACGCGTGCGCGCTCGGGATTTGAGAGAAAAATTATGTTCATTAAACGTTAACTCGATAATACGCACGACGACCGGCATGGCGTTGTGTAAATACGATATATGGGCGATTTTGAGGGAGATGATTTTATTTTTTTCGATTTTTTCGTGAAAATGGAGTGTTTGAGATATTGAGAAATCGATATTTTTCAAGTAGTTCAATGATAAACCTTTTGAATATTAATTTTAAATATTGTGTAAAATTTATGAAGACTTTTTATACGCGATCAATAGTACATTTTTACCGCTACTTGATAATACAAACGTGTACTTATTCGAAGCTGTCTATCTTTCTGAATTATTCAATAATGAATAAATTGTCAATGAGAAACATACCAAAACCAACTAAATGTATATTACAAACCAAATTTTTTCATACCACAGTTCAACCATATTCCCAGCTATCTTTCCACAACGTCCCTCTTTCACGACACCTCACTGCCTATCTCTGCAACTATATACGACGTCGCGCAGCCATCCAGACATAATGTCGCTCTTGTCAGCTCTCCGATGACGACGTCGCATTCATAGTTCGCGAATTCCCCATCGTGATTGTACTATACGCGTAGTACGGTAGCGGAGAAACTTGGCGTTCCACGGGTTTGCGCTTAAATTGCATTAGAGACGCAGAGGGTTAATGTTCGCCGCCACTGTTGGCGTCGTCTGCGCAAGGTGTGCGGCTAATTTCTTCGTTATGCTTCCGCGACTCAAGAATGGATGGCTTAGGATTTAGTTCGGTGTAGCTTTTGTTGGATGAAGGGTGTGCAAGAGGATGAGACGAATCATTTTTAATAGTAGCATCTGGGGAAGGTAGGATAGACTGAAGGTAGGCACATGCTTTAGTGATTGGGTCAGATATTTGATTATAAAAAAAGGATAAAACGTAATAAACTAGCGAATTCGTGCGGGTTGCGCTAGTTATACAAAATCTTCGGTTAAAAAAGTAATGGATAGAATATGTCATCCCAATAAGACTGTATTGATTGGTTTTTGTTCACTTATTGAATGGGTCTATGTAAACTATAGGTGAAAATCGAACATATTTAAATTTTCAAAATTAAAGATTTATATAGTTCAACATCTCGGCACATACAAGCATCGGTCAGCCACGGCCACCTGATCGCTGCATACCGGGCGTATTGTGAAGCTGTAAAGACAAAGGGCGAGATAAGAAGATAATGAAGTTCATATTAGAATATACTACTACTCTTACTCTGCTCTTGCACCAGCGACTGTCAGTCACTGTCGGGCATTCAAGCTGTAAAGACAAACTATATTATACTAAGAGCATTTAGTAAACGATTGTGTTCTATTAGCTCTTACCTTTGTTGAGTGTGTGTACCTCGGTTTGCCACCACCATCGGACACCATCCACTTAACTCACGCGCTCAAGCGGTTGCAGGGTGAAAACATAAATCGCCATAAGTATTTAAACCTGAATAATTTTTTTGTTTTTTTACATCGCTCTGTTTCTGCTTCCTTGCGGTGCTAATCGACGACGGAGATCTCAAAATAAAAGTGTGAAACAGTGATGCTTGTATTCAATCAGTGGAGATCTGAGACTATGTGGAAACACAGGAGCAGGATCCCAACGTAGAAGCCAGAGACGAGGCTGAACCACCGCGGGACGAGATAGAAAGCGCAATCAGCGTCCGCCTCATTAACATATTTGGAAACTCAGAAAAGCTCACTACGGGCCACTTAGAATTCATTGACACAAGATCCACGTTCACACTACTGAGAGTGCTGCGGAAAGATGGGGCACTAAGTTTTCAAAGATCGACAGAATTGGGAAAGACAAGCTACGTCCTGCAAGCAGAATTCCCTATCTTGGAAAGGTGCCTCGCAGTATGCCACAAGTATAGTCACTGGGCACGTAATATCTTTTTTATTTGATTCATGCCAGAGATAGGCCAATATTTTCTTCGCAGCGATGCGAGGACCGACTGAT
>JAWWEQ010000027.1:2075229-2087713 GCA_035583055.1 Torymus tubicola
AAATTGCTTATGTAGTCTTTCAAAGAAATAATTTCTTAACTACAACTCAATATAATCTAGGATCAAGGAAATATTTATTTTAATATAGCCAATATCTAACTTTAAAATGAAGCAAGTTTTAATACCTCTTCACTTGAATAAAATAAACTTAATTATTATCAAGAAAACGTTTACTGTACCTAAATAAATCTTAACCTAGAAGTTAAGAAGTATTTTTTCGCTTTTACGAAATTGCTTATGTAGTCTTTCAAAGAAATAATTTCTTAACTATAACTCAATATAATCTAGAACCAAAGCAATATTTATTCTAATATAGCCAATATCTAACTTTAAAATGAAGCAAGTTTTAATACCTCTTCACTTGAATAAAATAAACTTAATTATTATCAAGAAAACGTTTACTGTACCTAAATAAATCTTAACCTTGAAGTTAAAAATGGTTTATTAGCCTTTACGAAATTGCTGATGTAGTCTTTCAAAGAAATAATTTATTAACTACAACTCAATATAGTCTGAAGACAAGGAAAAATTTATTTTAATATATATAATACCTAATCTTAAAATAAAGCAAGTTTTAATATCTCTGTCTGCTCTTAAATAAAATAAATTTTATTTGGATCAAGAAAACATTTACTATACCTTAACAAATCTTAACCTTGAAGTTAAAAAGTATTTTTGAGCTTGTACGAAATTGTTAAGATGACCTTTTAAAGAAGTAGTTCCTTAAGTGTAACTCAATATAGTTTACAGAGAGGAAAATATTCGTTTTAATGTAGCAAATATCCAATTTTAATATGCAGAGTGTTTACGTGGTAGATATATTAGGTATAATGATACGTTTTCACACCTTGACATTTGGGATTCTAGGGTGAAAGTATATATTCGTGCACTCTTTAAAAGTCTATGTTAGAAATTTTGTAAAAACAATCTTCGTAGCGTTTTAAACTTACAAATTTCGAGAAAATCAATTTTTTATTTTTTGTTTGTTTTCATATATTATTATAAATTTTTTTAAAAAACTTGGAGTTACATATTTAAAAAATTGCGAAAGATACAAGCAAAACCGTCAATAAACTTTTAGGAAATATTTCTTTGTGTGTAACTCCATGCTTAACCGAGTTATAAATCCCTACCTTACCGGCAACTAAAATTTGTTTTTTATTACATCTAAATAATTATTTATGAACCATTTTGCGAATGATTTTTTCCAAAATAGTAATTCTTTTTTTTCGTTTTCATACATTGTTATAAATTTGTAAAAAAAAAGTTGGAGTTACATATTTAAAAAATTGGGAAAGAAACAAGCAAAACCGTCAATAAACTTTTACGAAATATTTCTTTATGTAACTCTATGCTTAACCGAGTTATAAATCCCTACCTTACCGGCAGCTGAAGTTTGTTTTTTATTTTATTTATGAACCATTTTGCGAATGACTTTTTTCTAAAATAGATGGCAGAAATTTTATGGAAGAAAGAAAAAAATTGGTAAAAAATAACAAGAAATCAGAAAACATATTACTATACTCTTTTTTTCCTTAAATAATGCACTCTATTTAAATAATGTTTTTAAAAATAAATATTAAAAATTAATAAATTGGAAATAAATTATTGAAAAGTCATATAAAAACAGTAGTCGTTATATTATTATTTAAAATTGGATAATTTATGAATTGGAGATACACTTCATAACGGTAAAAAAGACGTTATCGAACATGCGAGCGTTAGCGTAACGGATAGCGTATCTGCGTAGTACCCGAGCGACCCGGGTTCGATTCCCCATCCCGGCGAAAAAATTTTTCTGCGATAAAAATAATGTACTATTAATTATTAATTATGTAGCGTGCGAAATTTGTTAATTAATCAGCTTACGATTATTTAAAATTATGATAGAAGAAAAAAAGTGATTCACCAAGAGGGATGTCAATTGTCATATTGGCGTAAGTATAAAATAATAAGTTATTAAAACCAAGTAAATAGTTCTTTTAAATTTTTTATATTTAACATATTAGATTCAAATAAATATTCCTTAAATCTAGTACATTTCCTTCGTAGTAAAAGAAATGTACCGATGACTTATTAAAAACAAGTAAATATTTTTTAAATCAGAATAATTACTTTCTTGAAATATAATATTTAAAAATCAATTATTGAAATGAAATGTGAATTTATTTGTAAGAAAGAAATATTTATTTAATTTATATTAATATTAAACTTTCTTGAATAAATGTATACTTGAACCGACACATTAATTGATGATATGAAAAGAAGATTTACTTCAAATAAAGAATTATTTCCTTAATAATAAAAATTACATTTATCGAAATATTTTTTTTAATATTTATTTATTTGAATTAAAAATTGGATTGTTTGTTTTAAAGAAAGATATCTTTATTTTTAAGGAATAACTATTTTATTCAAACAAATATTTTTTCCATATGAATTAATATTTAACTCTTTTGAATGAATGTAAACTTGAAGCAACACATTGATTCATGGCAAAGAAAGAACATTTTCTTTAAATAAAGAATTATTTCTTTAATAATAAAAATTATTTTTTCCTAAAGATTATTATTTAACATTTATTTATTTGAATTAAATGTTTACGTATTTGTAGTAAGGAAATATTATGTTTAATTAAAAATCCGATTGTTCGTTTTAAAGAAAGATATTTTTATTTTTAAGGAATGACTATTCTATTCAAAGAAATATTTCTTTTATTTAATTTAATTGCATTTTAATTTAAAGTAATTTGCGTATTTGTGTTAAATAATTATTTCTTTGCTACTATTCAAGTACACCGTTTTCTTGAATTTAGTAAGGGTTCTTTAAAATAAGCAAATTTATTTATTTGAATTAAATGTATACTTATTTGCGATAAAGAAATATTTTGTTGAATTAAAAATCCGATTGTTTGTTTTAAAGAAAAATATTTTGATTTTTAAGGAATAACTATTCTATTCAAATGAATATTTCTTTAATTTAATCTAATTGCATGTTAATTTAAAGTAATTTGCTTATTTGTGGCAAATAATTATTTCTTCGCTACTATTCAAGTAAACCGTTTTCTTGAATTGAGTAAGGCTTCTTTAAAATCAGCAAATTTTTTTCTTAGTGCACGGAATACGCGATAGAAGTAGCGTATTTATATGAACTATCTCTTTACAGAGGTGAACGTATGAACGAATCACGTAGCGCTTATGTGCAATGTACAGTAACACACAAAATACCAACAAAAATGTTATTATATTATATATTTTATATTATATTGTTTACTTTTTTATTAATGAACAATCCTTTATGCTTTTAAGAAATTTTATTTACCTTAATTATTTTATTTATATCTTTTTATTTTCCAAAACACGTATAGAAACAATAAGAGAGAACGCAACGCGCGCAAAATCGATTTCCAGTTAAATAAAATTTGATTATATTCTAGTAGAATAACGCCAATGGCCAGCACAAATAAAGTATAACATTTGACGATCGAGTTTCTTCAAGTGTATAGTTTCAATCGTGCTTGCGCTGTAGCGTACATGCTGCGGTGATAACGTCTGTGTTAGACACTAATTCTGCTGCACTTTGATGTATGATTGTTTGACGCGCTTAGCTTATCACGTTTGTTTTTGAAACACATACTCTGTTACGTCGTGTTATAGTCTTCGTGCGTGCTTTTGCAGCAGAGACACGGAGAAATTAGTGCAATGTTTGCCGCAATAGTAGCAATACATCTGCACCTTAGCAGAAGTCATTACCTAATAGCAGAAGAACCAGCTACGACATACTGCAATAACGTTAGCGCCTTCATCGGCAGCACAAATAGCAAATGTTCATTACTGGATTGGCAGACTTTGATTACTGAGTCGCCTGCTTTTTAGACATCGTTTTTTCCGCTCGGGAACATCAAAGTATCTTACAACAATATTGTTAGAAATAATTGAATAAATGTACGAATGTTACGTCCAGTTTAGAGATTTGTGAAATATTTTACTCGTTAAGGAAAATATTCTATTTGCTCGGTTTCAGGCTAAGTTTGTTGCGATCTTTTAGCTGTGGCTGAGTTACTATTAATGAAAAAAACGTAAAGGAAAAACTCAGGGGAAAGAACAAGCTTTTTACAAAGACTTCCAATTTGTTGAAATTTTCATTTAAGCTTCTAACATTAACATGCAATATCACAAAATTTTTCTTATTCCCTAATTTATTATTTAATTCTGTAGTATCCTTGAATTTGTATTCTTTTTGTGATATTTCATCAAAATTGATCGTTTCGTTGCTTATTTTAATATAAAGATCTGCTAGTGTATTATTTAACGATTTCAATGATGATAAACCTACGTGTCGAGCTATCGCTTGTTTCTTAATGTAGCTACCTGCTTTACCTATTTTGGATATTATAAGTTTGTCGCTGTAGTCCGTTGAATCTATAAACTTTCTTACCCTGGTTTTAAAAACATTGCATCTATCGCAGTCGGTTTCTTCATGGTTGATATTGTATCGTGTCTCATACTTGTTACTATATACGCAGTTTGTAGATTTTAATTCTGCAACTTCACACCACTTGCTGCGTGGTCACCTGCACATCTAGTGCACGTGCAATAACATCGTACGCTATGCACTTCTCATGTCTCACAAATATTTTATTATTGTTTTCCCTGATATGTTTTTTTACTAGTTAAATAAATTGATAATTTTTGTTCATGTGTATAAATGGAAAAAGATGCATCAATAATTCGTTGTAAACATCACTGATTAATAAAAATTTACGAAAAATTTTTGCTATCATACAACCAAATTACTTAATGATTAACTTACTTTTACCTTATTTGTATCAATTAAAAAATTTTTATGTATAGTATTATGCAATAGCATTCTGAATATTCATAAAATATTTAACTTCAAATCAGAAAGAAATCTGCTTCGATAATATCCAACATTAAATTTATTCCTCCTCCCAATTTTCCGCCTTTCAATTTCAAATTTTCCACATTCGTGTTCCTTTAGCGCGAACTCAACGACACGGGGAATCGACCCTCTATTGCGCGCTGGACAAAGCAAAATGAAAAGATAACTCGGATGCCTTTGACTATACCTGAAGACGCTCGTGTGCGCATGCATTTGTCTGAGAGGCTACTTCTGCTCCAGCCATGTAATATCGCGACATATTTCTCTCTCAAAGTCAGTCGCCGCCGGTCAAAAGACGCATACGAGATATCGAATTTTTATACAGACGTCCTTTATGTGTAGCTTCTGAAGCGTATTGGTAATGTATTTCAATCAAGTATTTTTTATACCGACATGATACTGAAAATGACATTGAAGTTTTCAAAGAGTTGTGGCCATATGTAAATAAATATCTGTCTAAACTCAAGTTGTATCACTTCTATGGATGTAATATAAATTAAAAAATGAGTTATTTTAATATTTTTTCCACTTAGATATTAAATAGTCGGTAACAAATGAAAGTAATACTTATAATGTTAATATTTAATTGAAAATTTTTACCTTTCCTTTTGAAATAGATAAAGGCAGTTGATAAAAACAACTTTACGTGCGTTTATTTGAATTCTATTTATTTTATGTGGTAAATTAGAATAATAATTATCAATTGCAATTCTCCACAACGCGTAGAAAGATAATTTTATGTCCTAATCATGCAATTTAAAATAATATATCGTTAAACCTATTTTTGATAGTCGAATTTGTTCTACTGATTTTAGTAATTCTTGAAGGGTGTACCCACGTTTAAAATAAAACTTACTCAAAAACAAATTTTATAAATTTATCGAAGAACAACTTGTCCGTTCGGGAGGACATAGCTGACTAGCAATCGCACCAGCTTTGAATGCTTTTGCCACGCACAGGAATGTAATTCGAAAAAAATAATACTCCCTATTGTAATACCAATTTTGAGTATAACAAGAGAAATCAATAATTAGCGCAGTTTGTGACTTATTAATAATGTCAATAAAATATTTCTTAATATAATAAAATAATATTCGAATTATAGTAAATACAGTGTGAAATAGTGCTTCATATGTAAACTTAATAATAATTGTTATTAATCTATATGACATTACAGTAACATAACATTGAAATGATTTTTCAATGCACTAGCTAATGCACTAGCTAACATTCTGAGTGTCAGAAAGTGAAGTATTATTATAGTCCGAAATACTGTGTATATTACCATTCACGATGCACTTTTCGTTCATCAGACTAAATAAAAAAAACCTACTACGCAACTTTTTACTCTCAGCAATCCTCAGCATGTGTGATACGCAGATCACCGAAAAACTTTCGTATGCTGATACCGTAATACAGATCAAAACAGTTGACTGCAACATTTTATTTTATTTTAGTATATTTTTATTTCGTTGCATAAATGATTAACACTAAATTTAACTTAATAAATTTTGACAGATTTTTTAATATGTTATACTTACCAAGATGAAATTCTTGTTTCTCGTCAGTTTTATCTTGTTTTTTTGCCGTTCACAAAATAGCAATGATTTAATCAGCAACTCACTTCTCTATACCTATAATCTACGCTTTTCTTTTGATTTTCCGTAGGTCAAAAGTGAGCACTTGCCGGAACGATCGAATACTAAGCGACATGGTGACTAAATGACTAGTCGAGTGTGTTTGTTGCAATGACTGTGGAAATTTACTAATATTTTTGTTGTTTCGAGTTTAGATCCTTTTTTTGTTAATATGTGTAATATATTATTATTATTATTATTATTATTATTATTATTATTATTATTATTATTATTATTATTATTATTTAATCAACAAATTTCAACACTTACATCTCGTATCATACAAATATTTAATTACACTTCGACTTTGACTCGCAGACGTAAAATCTTTTTTATTCACTTCATCTTGCCTTATTTTTGTTACGCAAAAATCAGTAACGTAACGCGCACAGTTCATTCAATTATTCAGTTTATAAAGCACGTGCCAACGTCGGTGCTGCTGCTGCTGCTGTGCCACGTCTGCGTGCGGTGACGACCGTCTGCTGCAGTCATAAAAGTCCCTCGTCCATTCTTTTCATTTCTTTACCGTCTCGTTATTTAATTATCAAAGGTTTTTATGTTCTCGACGCTGCGGCATAAATTCTCTTTCTCTTCTGGAATTCATAATTCTCTTTCGAAGCTATTTGTCAAAAAAGAATTTCGATTGTGCCGAGGAAAATTTTCACGTATTTAATTTTGTTAAACGAATTTTATGAAAAGCTATTTTATGGTCATTGTCTATTTCGTGTTTACGCATGAGTGTATCAAAACGATTTGATAACTATTATGTACCATTGTTTTACTTTATTACTCGCTTTAAGACACGAAATATCATAAGTCTTTTACTACTTCCAAAAAAAAATAAAAAAAATTTATACCATCTAACTTTTGTAGTGTATAATGTTTTTATGCACTAACCATCAGATTGCAAACACTGATTTACAAGCAACGAATGATTTTTGTCTATTCTATTATATTCTTTTATCATTTACTAGAAAAGAAAATGATTAAATATTTCTTCATCAAAAGCTTACATCGGATTACATGAAAACAATCACTCGAACGTATATAGAGAACGACGCACTCGTACTTATCCGCAGTCCCTTCGAATAGCTCGTTAAATCTTTCACGGTGCGCACAGTCTGCACGAAAGGGTTCGGCTACTCTCTTACCATTGCTATCCTAAAGGGCTTCCCGCACGAAGTAGGAAAAGAAAGTTGGAAAAACTTCTCGGCTTGCGCACCGGTGAAAAATATAATATCGCACGTAACGCTTTAATAAACCGAGTTGAGCAATCAAGAAAGGCGTTAAAAAGCTTTGTCGCTTTAACGGTCCGCGTTACGCGCGCTTAAATCACACTTCGTAGCTTCTCAAGAGTTTGGGTGCAGATGGAGGTGAGAAAAAAGGAAAAAGTGGCGCTAGGGTGTAAAAGTCGCGCGTGTAAAGGGGGCAGGCAGAGGAAATTGTTTTGTTGCGATTGCAGAAAAAAAAGAACGTGGAAGTGGAAAACGAGCAGAATGAAGATAAGTGGCTAGGGTAGAATAAAGAAAGGAGAAAGGAGGGGATGAGATAAAAAGTTTGAAGTACAGAGGTGCGTGTGGGTCTCTAAAGTTACGTGAAAGGCGTAAAAAGTTAAATTTTTTATTGTTATTGTCAAGAATGTAAGTTTATGAAATAACATTACTCTATTGAAGATGTACATAATCATTAAATCCATGTACTGATACCTCATAAACTAAAAATCATACCACGGTAGTATTGTTTCCATCCAATTAAAATTGTAGTTAATTACTTTCATTTTAATAATTTATTAAAAAATTCAGATCTTTTGTCAATTCCAAACAGGCGCATTCTTGTATGGCACGTTGATAACGAAGAAATTGATAACGAATATGAAAATTAATCCAAATCCGACTTACGACCAAGAAAAATATCCAGCATCACCTCGCGTACCCCCCTCCCCCCTACAAGAACAATCAAGCAACCCTTCTCTCTTCGGAGTCGCGAGTTTGACTTTCATTTCGCGCCTAATTCTCCTTACGCTCATATATATCACACCAGCCGTGCGCGCTTGAAATTCCCCGGCCGACTCTGTGTCTCCTGCTGGAAGGAAAATATCGCACAGGGTTGAGAGAGGGACGCTCGCTCGCTCGCTCGCCGCGGCGATTAATTAAAAGAGTAAAAATTGTTTTCGTTAAATTCATTTGCGGAAATATGCGCGGCCAACTGAAATAATATCCAGCAGGCTGATGCCGCGCCGTCGTGGTCAGCCAGAGGAAGAGAGACACAGAGAGAAACGTCCGCGCCCTATGGAAATTTTCCAAGGAGAGACAGGCGGAGGGGGGAGGGGTTTTCGCATTTTTTTGTCGCTTCCACGTATAACTCTTATGAAAATATTTCTATATATTATCTTTCTCTCCCCGCCCTACCCTTCTTTTTCTGCGTGTAGACGCTAAGCGCTCACTCGGACCCTCCATCTTTTTATCATCTCTCCACCCCCTCAAGCGCGTCAGTTTCTCTCGTTTTTTCCTGCGAGTCCGCGTACTTTCTGTTTCTACTTTTTCGCCGAGGATTCGCCTCTTGCCCCTTCGCGTTGCTCATTTTTGTTTTATGGTGCCTGTGCGTGCTACTGTTTCTGGATTCTTCCTCCCTTTTCTTTCGGATTCCCGTGTTGCTGCCTATTTTTTTTCCTTGCTTCTCGCTCGTCCGCAAGAGCCCAGAATATAATCCAGCTCATTTTAACGTCTTCGTTTTTGGAAAGCTGGTATGAAAACGACCTGAGACTTGAAATATTTATCAGCTAGGGCTGCAGGATAGTAAGGGGGAAAGATTTTTCTCTCGTTGGCTTCTCGTGGATAGCTTTTTTCTCAGTGTTTTCATTATATCTTATATATTTCTGAATAATTAAGCAGATACATTTTTTATGTGAATTCTAAACATATTTGTAAATATAGTAGAGTTAAACATTTTTTCGTGCACCGGATGCATGTAATTTGTTTTTGCATATATATTTTATTCTTGGGATCAATAACTAATTTAATGGAATCATAAATTAAGTTTAAAAAAACTGCGACAATCAATCAGCAGTTGTTTCACTATGAATAGGGGTACAATATTCATGGTTTCAAAATGTTCCATGTAAAATTGGTGCTGGTTCTTCTATATATTTCTATAATGTTCTAAATATTTCTTCATCCATGTTAGAATTTTCCTGTGGTGCAGATGCTTCCAAAATATTTTGAAGCGGTAGAAAATTTAAATTTTCAAAAGGAAGTCGGATATTATTTGGTCCACCGTTGGTGATTCATTTAATCGTGAAATGGGTAAAGGTATTTCGTTGACACGGATATTTAGTTCCGTTCATTCTAATGGTACCTTACTTGTGTCGCTACTTTGACTTACGTATTAGGTTTATATTAAGTACTTTGTACACTTTTGTTAAAATGCCATGTATTTCAACTAATACTTTAAAATTCATCTCTTAATGTGCTACGATGGTAGTTAAAATCCCTGCACTATACTCGTCATCGTAATTCAGCCTTTCTACTGGGACTCTATTGTTGGGTAGAGATAACCATATACTTCTATTGATGGCATCTGTAAAATATTTTGTTTTAATTTAAATGCAGTATCAACGAAAAAAGTGCTAAAGCAACGATCAAATTACTCTCAAATAAATTATCAAAGAACTATAAAAAATTAATTGAAAAAATTGAATCACCTAAAATGAGAATAATTGAAGTTGACAACTATACTAATATGAAAGAAGAAGAGCTTGGAAGAGGACTTGAATAAAAGAAACTGTAGCGAGTTTCAAGATAATTGTAAAATTCTTTATACAGACATAAACAAAAATACAAACAAAACGAACATAGTAATTGAAACACCGAGTGAACTATATAAACATATTAGAGGCAACAAAAATAGGATTTTTATTGGTTATCAAAGTTGCCAAGTTTGGGACTTAATAAGTTTCAAATAAAGCACAATACTGAGATATTTGCTATGTGTTAAAAGTCTAAAAAACGATTTTCTTCCCCCTATGGCTAAATTATTTGTCACTTAAATTTTGGTATTATAAAAAACTATTTTTTGTTGTTGTCGAAACGAGATAATATTATAGTATTTATTAGTTCAACCTTTGTGCATTGTACAAAGGATTAAAATATTATTAATTATTTATGAAATAAAAGCGAACAAAGTCACATCATAAATTCAAAGTTTCGTATAATAAAAGAGCATTGCCATTAAACGAATGTCGAAAATCAATCGTCACACGTAAACAGCAATGATCCACTTCATGAACTCACTCTCCCGCACTGCTATAATCCACGGCGGACGAAAGTGCGCGCGAGCGCATTCATCATCACCGTGTGGGCCATTAAAAGTCACTTCTCCTCGCTAGCGGTACACATTGCACACACGGTAATCGATGTGAACAACGTCTGCCGCTCCTTGAGTGCATAATTAGACGGCAAAAGCTCACGAGAACGCGAGGGAATGAAAGCTGCCCGCGTAAAATTAGTCGGGGCGCACCCTGTGCTCGTAAATAGCATTTTATCGGCTGCCTCCCCCTATAATTGCCGATGATTACGGGACGGCGAGCTGGAACAAAAAAAAGCGAGCTGGCGATACTCTCTCATTCTCTCTCGATGACTGACGCGCGCGCGCGCGCGTACGCATACGCTTTTTCCGCTCGGCTCGGCGCGGTAAATCATCGGTGTCATTTTGCTCGGCGGCGCGGAAGTGGCGTTTTAATCGCATCGGACAGCCGCGTGCGCCGCGCATGAGTTGATGAAAAAGCTGGGGAAAAATATAAACTGGAGGGTGAAAAATTTTTCGGCAACCGAGCGCGATCGACGGTAATTAATTTTATGGATATTCGAATGATTAAAACGAGTGAGAGAAAGGGATATGCGAGCTTTTTTTAACGCGGCTGTGTTAGCAAACGTTTTTCAGGGTTTGTTTGCTCTTTGATACGCGATAGAGAGAGAGAGAGTATTCGTAACGAATTTTTTTCCGCAACTGTTGGGGATTCGAGTGCGACGATGTGAGCACACTCGCTCGACGTACCCAGCAGGTTGTTATAGAACGATTTTCATGAATCCAAAATATTGAACTTTGTATTTACTTTGACCAAAATTGTACATAGAAGCGGGGGGGAGGGATCACTTTCAGCAGAGCAATGCTAACGATGTGGCAGATTTACGGTGCTTCGTCGTATTTTTGTGGATGGATAGTTTACTTTTTTATTTGTAATTGTTTTGGATACTTTGCCTGATGTGAGTTCAAACAAAGGCAGTGATAAAGATAAAAGTGGATATTGATGAATATGAGGGATTAAAATAAATTGAAAGCGTTTTTTCATGGTGGGGTGATTCGGCATTTTGCTTATTTATGTTTTACTATATATTTGGTAAATGAAAGCATTTTTTTATATCAAATAAGAGTATATAAATTAAATTTGCAGAATAACATTTTGACAACATAAACTAAAACGTTTGAGTAATTACTATATTATTTGTATGTCCTTCGAATTGGCATTCACTTACTACAACTAATACTTACTTAGAACTTCAATGTATTCATTCATTTGAACTTTTCAGAAATGTTTTCAAAATTTTCAAAATTTCATTCTGATTGATCACTAATTTCAAAAATATTTTTGAAAAATCTAGTAAATGGAATAATTTGGAATTTAATACATGTTTGCTAGTACTATTTCAGAGGGTCTAAAAGCACGTATTTTTCAAAAGTTTTTTTAATGCCATAAAAATATGAAATTTAGCGATTTTGTCGGCACGCCATTTACTTTAATTTTCAGTGAATAACTGTGCAATACGCTGATGTTGTTTTGAAATTATGGCCAGTGGTCGGTAAATGACGCGAATCATCTATTTGCGACACAATACGCGTAACATTATTTGCGACGCGTATTATACGTCGCAAACGTCGCAAACGTCGCA
>JAWWEQ010000027.1:2087813-2105944 GCA_035583055.1 Torymus tubicola
CCAGCCGAAGCTGGCCGTGCCCCGATCCACAACCTGGGGACGCGCCCGGTAGCACGGAAAAGTGCTCATCTATCATTAAAAGAACCCGGGGATGCACTAATTTTATCAAAGATATTAAATACATCTTCGGTTTCATAAAGTATTTGTTTAAGGTGATGTTGCATTTAATTAATTTCAGCTAAAAGATAATTGAAATGATTAAATATTTATTCTTTTTAAACAAATGTTAAAGTTTTTTAATACACTGCTTTTATCAGAGCAATGAAATACGTCTTCTGTTTTATACATTATTTGTTCCATTTGAGATTGCTTAGGTCTTAATTTAAAGTAAACTTTATTTGAAATAAGTAAATGTGTATATATTTCAAAAAAATATCAACCTTTTTGAAACAAGTATTTTCTGAAATCAATTAAACAGATTTTCTTTTTTATAAATTATTTTACGAAAATCATTTAAGAGTTTGTTAAAAAGAAAAAAAGAAAAATTTCTAACAAATAAATATTTGTTTAATTTGTTTATTTCGAATAGCAATTTGATAAATTTATTTACCTCAATCCAGGAAAAATTTTTTTGGTTTTAATAATAATTGGTTTCCAATTACTTAATGCTAAATTTTATTTGAAAAAAAATTTGCTTAATTGGAAGAAATATTTCTTTGTTAAAATTAAACGGTTGCTACTTTTGAAAAATTTTTCTACTTAAATCACAGAAAGTCTTTTTCAATTAGATTAATTATTTTTTCGAATTAATATAATTAATGATTATAATCAAATAAATATTTGTTTTTCGAAGACTAATTAAATCATAATTTAAAATAAATATTTATTTTACTTAAAGAAAGTTTTATTTGTATTAAATAAAATAATATTATTAATTTAAATAAATATTTGAATGGTAGTATTGGAACAAATAATTTATTTCAATCAAAACAAATTTTTTTGATTGGACTACTTTTTTTTTCAGTGTAACAATAAGTCAGAAATTCATTCCAAAAAAGTCTCAGGAATTCATTTGTAATATATGACAAATAAGAGATTAAAAGAATGGGTAAGTCATATTTATATTGTAACAAAAACAATATAAAAGAAATAAATGAAGAAACTATAAAAAAAACGATAAACTAGTAAATTACTCCTATTGAAATAAAAAATTACAATAAATAGATTTTCTTATAAAAGTAAAATATTGTAAAGCATTAAAATTAATATTATGTTAATCCATGAAAAAACATAGTAAATTTTTGCGTTTTTCATTGCAGATGACAATTATTTGAAAATAAATTTGGAAGAAGTTAATGATTATCTTTCATCAAGTGAAGCATTAAAATCTATTGGCTTATATGAAAAGACAGTATAATATAATAAATTTTATTTTATTCAGTATAAAAATATTAATAGAAACAGCTTTATTTGATGATTGTATGTTTATATGCATTTTTAGTGAAGTAATTGGAATTGTGGAAAGTATGGAGCTAAAAAATAGTTTATTGAAATTAACAATTATTAATAATATGGGAGGTAGAGTACAAATCCTTGCATAGGATAAAATAATTGTAACAATACGAGACAAAATTTCACCAAACCTTGTAAGTATTAAGAGAACAATAAAATAAAACTATTTATATTTATATATGTATTATTTATATTAAGATTGTATTTCCGAGAATTGCTGCGATAATAAAATGCATACGAGTGATGGGGAGACCAGAAACATCCTTGCTTACTGACGGTATTGGTATGTACATAACCTTGTTTTTATCTAGAGGCCCTAAAATTTATGAGTATCAAAAACCGGATAGGTCTGAAGAATAATTTTGTAAATTAAAAGGTATGACTGTCGGACTCCGAACGGAATGTCTTCATGTTGTTACTCTGTTCATATTTATTATATTCACAATTACAGACGTATTCGAACTTTTATTCAAGTTTTAAACAAAAACAGATGCTAATAATTAACAAAGCCATGTCCATCACGTGATTGATCTCCTAGTATCCTTTTATTCGCGTTGCTGTGACATGCGCGACGCAAGCAACGTCCAGAAAAGATAAAAGGAAGGTAGAGTAAGGCCAACCAGCTGGAAAACTGAAAAGAGACAAGCAGTCCGAAATGCGAGGGAACAGGTACGAGTGCGCTCGATTTTCCTTCTCACCCCCTATAGAAAAGATACCGAGAGAAAGCATAGAACGAGGTATACGCTAAAAACCCCTACCCGCTAGCGCATTTTCTCGGGAGACAATGCGCGAGCGTCGGTCTCCTCCCCAGATTCAATAAAACCGCAACAATAAGGGAGAAAATAGAGGGAAACAGAGTCGCCGCCTTGTCGCTTCTTCCACGCGACTCGGGGTAATTTGAATGAAGAGACAGAAGACAATGGGCAGAGGCGAAGGAGGAGAGACGTGAAGGCAGAGAAAGAGAGGGAGGGAGATCGCGCGCTGAAAACAAGCGCCGAATCAAATTAACGGGAGGGGTAGGAGTTTGTAATTATATTTACAAGTGGTGACTGTGGTACTCTGTGTCTCTCTTTCTCTTTCTCGAAAACAAAAGCAGTCCAAGATTGCTCAATTCGGGGACTTATCGTAGCGGCCGTACGCGCGGTCCTTTGTTACTGTTATAAACGATGGGTGAAACACCTTTCTTTTGAGAAATCTTCGTATTACGTTATGTTTTACGTACATTTATATTTATAGGATTATTCATAAAAAAATAAAGCTCATTTCATTACAACAACTATCTCTTACATCTAGAAAATTCTAACAGAATGACAAAAAAATATTGTTTTTCAATTTGTTAAATTTCTAAATTTATTTGAATTAATTGTCTTTAATATATTTATCGTAGATAATCAAACATTGTTTCCTAATCTATTTAACAGTTGAAAAAGATTTTAGAATTTACACAATATATGTTATTTTATTATTTATATTACTATTTGTTATGATTTTAATAATAGTAAAAAAAATAAAATAAGCAAAGCTAATTGAATGATGGTATTATTTTATTTACGTGTTGCAGTCCTCGCTATTTAATGTATATAAAATTTGCAAAACAGGTGATACAAATTTTATTAAATATATAAACATGAAAAAGTTGTTGATATTTGAAAAGAGCATATCAGAAACCCATGCAAAGTGTATAATTGCTTAAAAAATATCTATTGAAATGACTTTACAAGGTTTCCCATTTTACCGACTAAATGCGCGGTTTGAATTAAATGGCTAAACTCTTGGTATAGGTGAAACGATATGGCGTGAAAACAATTTCTTTGCCATCACTTTGAAAGGCTTCTACTACTTTGCTCTTTAACTCCGATGCCTTAAAAGTAGCAATATTAATTTGTGCTGTTCGTCGTTTTCATACGTTCTTTCAGCAAAAATCTTTTCTAGAAAATTCACAGTATCTATCATTAAGAACTTTTATACTTTTATGTTATGTTTAATTATAACATTTATTATAACTCATGGGAGAAACCGAATTGCTTTATCGGTGCCGTTACACGCACAAGAATTCTTGGTAACAACCAGTTCTAAGAATATTAGGTTTTGGAATATTTAAATAATGATTTAGTTATTTTAAGAATTTGAATACTAATTCATTGAAGCAACTCCTTCAATCCTTCGAAGGACCTATATAAATACATCATTATTCTGAATACAATCAGTTGTCAAGAAAACATTAATGAGTTTGCAATCAACTAAAGGATATTAAGCCGTAACAATAAAAAATGAATTTGAAAGAATTCAATCGTTATCTAATGAGCAAATTATAATTAATATTACGAAGTCATTTTTTCAGATTGTAATCATTATATTTTTAATAAATGTTACATAATAATTTTAAATTTTATTACAGTAAGCAATACTTTATGTGCATTATTAATAAGCCTCAAACTGCGTTGATTATTGATTTCTTTTGTTAACTCGAGGAGATAAAAGTAAAAATGATATTTCAACAGGGCGTACTCTATTTCGATCGTTTACATAAATACGAACATATATTGTTAGTGATAGGCATTAGATCAATATTAAAAACATATGAATTAATTATTTTTCTTTTTACAATAAGTATCGTGCAATGAAGTGAATAGATAGTAATAATTAGAGTAAGAGATAGGGTGTGAGAAATTGTAGAAGCCAAACAACGAAAACGAACCACATACTTTTTTGTTTTGATATCATTTCCACACCACCTAGCGGTAGATATCACGGCGCGTTTTTTTTCTAAGAAAACATAAAGCTTCCGAATTCGAACATTAAATTAATTTACGCTTTATATTCTCCGAAGACAAGATTTTATATATATGTACAAGGTGCGTCATTTTAATCAACCTATTGTCAACCTACGATCAACTAAAAACAACATTTTTAAAGTAACCTCAAAAGTAGATGTCTGAAAATGTTACGTCTGGTGAGCAAGAAGGCCAGATAACTCCCAAGATGAACCTCCCCGTCCATTCCAACTTTTATTATAATTATCATTTAGAAATGCGCACGTACTCAAAATAGGGGTATACATTTAAAAAAAAATCACTAACCTTAAAATGACCTTGAAAATTGATCTCAAAGTCAAAACCAAAAATGCAGAAAGGTGGCCCCCTTTTGCCCCCTTTTCGAGGCCATTGTCTTGAACAACTTTTATCAAATCAATTTTTTGTATAGCGCTTACTTTTGAAGTTATTTGAGCGAATTTATTAAAATGACCCACCTCGTATATTTATCTTTTTAAGTACTGTTTACATAAAATGAAGAATATAAATGAAAATAATATAGGATTAATAATATATGATGTATGATTTTGACAATTGACTTGAATGAAACATTTTAAAATAAAAACAATAAAAACTTGTATTTAGTGGTATCCCCATTTGCATAGTATTAGATTTAATATGTACATTTGGCTTTAACTCTACAACTGATTTAAATAATGCAAACTATTTAAAAAAATAATATTATGCAAAAAGGCCTAATCCACTTTTCTCATTTCATTTATTGTTACTGAAACAAATAACTCAATTTTTAATCCTCAGGGAGAAATAGAGAAAAAGAAATTCTGAAAAAATATAATATTCGTCAATATCAGTCAGATTATGCTTGAGTGAGCGCTGTGCACTTCTTAGATGAATACGCATCAGTGAGGTTTAGATAGTACAAATCCGGTATAGAGAATTTTGGGCATGTAACCCAATTATTCGTTTGAACCTTCAAAGAACGGGAAAGCCACTATAATAAGTTACCCAGTGATAGGTTGTATCAGCCAATGCCTCTAAGAGTCAATGCTCGAGGTGCGCTTTGTAATAAACCATCAAGTACATTTTTACGATTTGAGAGCGTCGAAGCATAGCTTTGTATTAAAAAGAAAACAGATTTTCGTGTAATCAAACTTATGATTCCAAATCGCATAGTGATCCTTCACAAACTGTAGAGTAAAATCTAGAAACGTCGTCATAATCTATTGTTAAGTACCAAAGCGTGGCAACTATAAACGTGATTAATTTATTTAAAACAAAAAAATTATAGGCTTAGGTGACATTGACGTTGACGTTGCTAAATCATCCTATACTGAAATTAAGAATAATCGGGCAGGAACGCCAGAGAGAAAACCAGAAGCGTAGAAGGGATTGGAGGGAAGAAGAGAGAGGAGTAGAAAATTTCGAAAGCGACCACGAACCATTAATTATTCGAAATTAAATATCTTTCACGGGCTTTAATTAAAATGTTTACAATGCCTGCCTCCGCTGGCCTGCCTTCACCTCGTCGCTCCTGGAGCTAGCATCAGCACGTTCACCCTTATACCGCAACGCCCGGATATTTTATTATATGAATTCATTATAAGCGTGAGAATCCATTTGTCAGAGTAAGCCCATTCATCTCAGCATCGATTACTGTGGAGAGCGCGAGGTTGTGGGTTTTTCGAGGTAATTCGGAAAATCTTGAAAGGAACCGAGAACAATAGTCTTAATATTATTGTTCTATTTTAAGTACTACTTCTGATAAGTTTATTATTTTGTTACATGTGACTTTTTACGTAATGCTTATTTTTTCTATTAACAAGTTATATTTTCAATATAAAAAAAATTTTAAAACTTACGTTGATAAAATGATTGAGTGTAAAACTTCAACAAACACAATAATATATCTTTAGTGAGGGTACACCTCTATTTTTAAAATAAAAAACTAATTTAAGAATTCATGCGACTGAATAGAAGAATCCATTCCCGAAGAAAAAACAAATGTTTAACGGAACAAAAAGGGCAATTCATTTGGGAATCAAGCGATTCACTTCAACGTAATAAGTTGATATTCCGGTGATTAAAATTCTGCCTCTTCCCGCGGGTCTTTCAGGATTGTCGTGCAAACGCGCGCTTCGAATCGCAGGACAAACGGTTCCTGTTTGTTTTGCTAACAAAGGAGCGCTCGCGCACGCGCGCACCCTTGTCGACCCAAATGCGCGAGAGAAAGATCGTGAATAAAGCAGGAGAAAAGAGAGAGAAGTTGTTGACTATAAATCTCTGTGGTTTTCACTGATTAAAATTGAAGTGTAACCGAGTTAGTTATTTGCATTAATGATAGACTAATTATTTCGTTAAAAGAGTTGTTATTAATTATTGTCTATAAGAAGAAATATACCAACATAAAATAAACAATTCTGTCGACATTTTTTATTGCGTTCAAAATTTTTATCTATATTTGAAAAAGAAATTAGTTCCTATAAATAGTATTTCTATTTTTTATTTATTTAATTTCGATTTATTTTAATTAAATTTTATCAAAATTCGAATCCGATATTTCGATTCAGATATATCATAATATAACAGATCAGACACTAAAAATGAAGATTTCACGCGGAAAAATGTAGTCCTCACATTGTCTAAATCATTTTGGGATGCAGATCACTCTGTAAATGGCCAACCCTTAAGCAAAGGCTGGTCAGATTCCTTTAATGTAGAGTTTAAAAAAATTTTTCCTGAGTGCATTTTAATTGTTAACTGGCATAAATGTCCAAGGGAATGTCAGAAAGGTGATAAACATTTCAAATATATGGAATTTGTAAACATTCATCCTGTCAAAAATTCAAATTTTATTGTAAAGTTGCAATTACCACGCCACACTGTGATCGGCAGTTATTTATTGAATTTAATAAAGATAGGTTTGATCATACAGCCAACGAAAAACATTCTCGATTTATAAAAAATCAAAGAAGGGAAGAGATTTTGTCTGAAATTGAAGAAAGCAATCCTATGACAACGAGAATAAATATGATTTACAGTGCTGACAAATACATAATAGAATCAGGCAATTTAAATGCCGTACCATCATTAAATACACTAAATATACTAAAACATCAGAACGTAAAAATAAATTTTACTGCCATAAACTTATTACTTATTTAATAGATTCCATTATGCCATATTTCCCACTTTGGTCTGCAACATGTTTATACAGATTTAATTTGAAAAGAGACAGTAATGCTCCTGTGGAGAACTATTTTAACTTGTATAAACATGTTCTTCTACAAGGCAAAAAGCTTATTATAGCTCCGAGATTTATTATGGCTTCGAAAAATACAATGATGCTAGATTAACTGAAAGAATATATTATGATTTAAACACAACAAGAAGCAAAAATAAAAAAAGAAAACATAAAACACATTCTATGAACAACGATATTAATGTTGAAGCAGATAAAACGTCAGACGACGAAGACCAACAAATTGAAGTGTGGATCGATAAAAAAAAGAATCTTCCAAAATCCAATAGACTTTTTACAATGGGTAAGTATGTGGAAAATATTCAGATTATTAACTCTTTAATTTCACAACCATTAAAACCGAACGATCAGCTAAGCTTTCACGAAAATGAAAATGAAATAGATAAATCTATTGTAAAGTTAAATATCGATGATAAGAAAATTGATAAATTGGAAATAAGTGTCAAAGTTGATAAAATGAAGAAAACGATACAGCAGACATCAAAAACATACTTTTTAATAAAAATATAGATTATCCTGAAGAATTTCCACATTCACCATTGAATTTGGAGGATTCATTTTAAAAGAACAAGACTTCAAAACATTGATACCACATAAGAATGCGGAACAATTTTTAAATTATAATGTGATAAATGCATTTTTTTCATTGCTCCCTTCTGTAGCCAAAACCGTTGATTTCAACGTCCTAACATTTAATACACATTTTATGGAAATGATTAAAGTAAAAGGGGAAGCCAGTTATGGCTTTAAAAATTGGGCGAAAATGCATTCAGCATGGAGTCACGATTTGTGGATGATTCCATTTAATGTAGATAATGTGCATTGGACTCTTATTGTCGTACTGTTAAAAAAACATTTTATCATCTACTTTGACTCCTTGCATGGGCAGCCTGACACGATGGTAATAAATGGTATATGCAACTTTATTAACTCTGGTTCAGACGTAGAAATAAAATGGAATGAATGAACTATTTACAATCCCAAGGATAACCCAACACAAATATTTGACAACACCGTTGGAGGTAATTGCGGTGTTAATGTATGTGTTTGGGGCTATATTATAGCTTCAGGATCGTACATAGAATTTTGCGAAGCACAAATGAATATTGTTAGAAGAGGAATAGCAATGATATTATTTAAAAAAAATTGATCGAAAATCAGAAAAAAAATTATTAAATCTAGAGACTTATTATATAGGTCGAAAATTCCAAAAACCCAACAATTTCTTTCAGTTGTATCAAAACTAAAATACACAGATCGCACAATATTAGGTTTTGATAATATTTTTGAACTATGCGGCTCTCTATACATAATTATTATGAGCGAACAAAATTTTCCGAGCACAAGGATCAAAAAATCAAAAATATAAAAAAAATCATTCGCTTGTACATTAAATTACATTATCGGTATTTACAAATGAATATACTTGTTATTTATCTTCTACGACGACAATTATAATTACAAAACATATCAAATTCTTCCACAACTAAGTAATTTGATAAGAAATCATATACCACGAAAAAATCGCGTTTGAATTAACTTTTCTTATCATTCATTCAGCAGAAAAAAAAAATAATTTTCAAATTCAAACCATAATAGCATATTAATTAGCTACATCTGCCTGAAAAATTTTCCAGTATAAAGATTTTATAACTTCATCTTGCAATAACGAAGAGGTGTAATATTACCCTATTTTTCTCATTACGAATTGTGCGTCACATCGTGACACGGGATGAGCAGGGGCGCTATGTTATCGCTTGCAGGGCCGTGTGCACTAGAACGTTATGAAGGCCGCCTTAAAGAGTTTAATTCAGCGATTAGGGCTGTAAATGGGAAAGTTACGCCGATCGCGGGCGTTCTTGATATTTCAATACAGATCGAGAGACGCAAGAAATGCGTGACAGGGCCGCAGCCGCGCGACGTACGGAGAGAAGGGCCCTCACAAGCAGCGACGCGGAGGCAAAGGATGATTCGGAGGCCGCTGTCCAGCCAGTTGTGGAGGAGGTGCCACTAATCGATTTGTCCGAGAAGCCCGAAACGGAACTGACAGCCAGAGTGGCCAATCCCCTCGCCCTCGGTCTGATCGACATCAATACTAGCCCGGAGAGGATCGCAGCGGAGGCAACAGGAGCCATTCCTCGCCGACTTGGCGTCTGTACGCCCATGCCGTGCGCGGTGAGCGCCGAGCCTATGGAGGTGGACGAGGCCGTAACGCCTAGAGCAGCAGAGGAGAGCCGTCGGGCGGAGCTGGAGCTGGAGGCATATCTGCTTGAGGGGAGCTCGTAGGAGCCGCTGCCCTCGAGCCAAGTCCTGGATGACGATTGGAATAGCGTCCGTGATGAGCCGTTGTCAGGCGTCGTGCCACCGATGTGGCGGGAAATTGTTCGGCGTGGCCAGTCGCCCTAACAGTTGCCCCGGCCCTCGAGGAGCGCGCGACGAAGGGCAAGGCAGAGAAACCCTAATAGACAGCTAACCGTCGATGACTACGTGCCTGGATGGACCTCCCCGACGCGGTCGGAGGAGCTTGGACCGCCAATAGAAAGGATGTTGCCACCAAGGTCAGTGGTATGTCGTGAGCCGCCGCCGGAGCCGGAGCACCGGCCAGAGTAGACAAGAAGAGCCGAACCGATGATCAGGGGAGTGGGAGTGGCGCCAGTGTGGAACGCCTCTGCAGCCGACATGCGACGGTCACGTCCTGCTAGTCGAGAGAGAGAGGCCACATAAGCGAAGGGGGATTATGTTCGGCGATTTAGCACCGGTACCGACTGACCCTACGGTTGACCTCCCGCCGTTTTCATGTTTTAACTGCTAGAGTTGGGGGCACCAGATGGTGCATTGTCCAGCCGAGTGCACCGCCGTGTACTGTCACAACTGTGGCCGCCGTGGAGTGGACTTATCGACATGCCCCCATTGCTCGGAGGTCCACCAAGAGTTCGTGTAGCGTACATTTGCGCACGAACGGGAAATTGAGCAGCGCCTGTACGAACAAAATCCGGCAGCCTTAAGAGCTGAGAGAGAGACAGCAGTTTGCCGCTCGCGATGCCGCTGCACGCCGTCACGAGGCTGATAGGCGCTACTGGCAGCAACCGGAAGGAGTTGAACGTCATGACGAAGCACAGCAGCGTAGGGAAGCCCACCAGGCGGAGGAACGACCCGCACACAGGCAGGTGGCATATGGAGTCGTCGGTGCAGTACAGCTGGTGCCAGCTAGGCCGAGAACTAACGCTGAACTCCAGCTGATCGACGGCCTACAAGGGTTGGACAACGCCACGCGTGAAGCGGTGCTGCGAGCCGTGTATGGCGAACCGAGCCAGAGAGTGGAGATCGTGATCGAGCGCATGAGCCCCCTTCACGTGTGTGAAACGAGTGGCTCCGTACAGTAGAGTATGTAGTATGAGTGATTGTGAGCGACCATACCAGCCTTATCTGCGCGTAAAGGTAAGCGGCTGGTATGCGCCTGAATGAATGAGATGACTGAGTGACCGCGGTTAGTGGTGATCCTCTCTCTCAACGGGGAGAGAGCAATTATTGATGGTGATCGGCCCTCGCTTCCTTCAGGAGACGTTGTGGCCTAGGGAGGGGGTATTGCGATACTGTAAATTATCGCAACGCTCCGCGATCATCGCGTATACATTTCAAGCGAAAGAGTTGTAGCAAACACATGAGCGGTGTTTAAATAACGCGCGCCCGCCGAACAAAGCCGACGGCGCGTTCGCATGAGGGCGGGCCGACGGGCCGTTTGAGGAGGGAGAGCGCTCCCGCCGGCCGGCATCAATTCTCTCCTGCGCGCGAGGTCGAGAGAACGTACGGCTAACGCGTGTGCAAAAAACGAGTGATTACTGGACGACCATCCCCGAGCCATCCTGAGGCCGATCCGCTGCACGGAGGCAGAGTAGAAAGAAAGCGAGCCGGACGCGAACTTCGCGGGATTTTGGTAAGCCGAACCTTTGTTAATTGTGCGCTGCGTTGTAGCTTGTGTGTGAGAGAGTGAGGGAAAGAGTGTGTGATTAGATCCGGGAGTGTCGGGAGTGCCGAAAAACGACGTGCGAGAACGTATACGGGTAGTGGTGATCATTCTCCCAGTGGGGAGAATCGCAATTAGGTTGAGTGAAAGAGAGAGAGAGCGCATAAATTAGTAGAGATCGAGCGGCGACGTGGTGATCGTTTTCCCAGCGGGGAAAACCGAGTAAGTCAACGGGTAGTGGTGCCCCTCTCTCCCAGCAGGGAGAAAGGTTTTTCTGATCAGGATTGCCGCCGCGGCGTTAGCGCCGCATTGAAGACATCCTTATAATATAAGCCGGTCGCACGAGGAAAAGATAGTCGCGGTCCCGTGGCAGCTCGTGCGTGAGAGCCCCGCCGACGCGAGATACTAGTCTCAGCCTGGCGCCTTTATTATTATAAATTTGGAGATTACGTTTTTTATTCGAACCGAGGGAAAATCTTGTGCACGCGGAAAACCGGGACTAGCGGTTACCCGAACTGCCAATTCCGTGTCATAACATTAAGCGTTTGCTATAGTCCCGTCCACTTATCCCAACACAAAACAATTTTTTTTTTTTTTTTTTTTAATGGTTATTTAGCGTCTCATCCCCCGTTTCGGGTATTAGCGACATCTTATAATTATTAAAAACTCGTATTTGGAACTGTAATGGTTGAACTGTAGGGGTGGACGGTCATAAGCTCGATTTTAGCCACCGAAAAAACCATTAGATATTTTTTTCGAAAAACGTCTCCCAGAATTTTAGCAGTGACGGGTATTCTAATCCACAACCTCGAGCAGCCTTGACTTGGGAAGGCAAGTGCCGCGTTTACTGTGATGTAAACAAATCGAACCGCCCGAGCCGCGGACCGCTCTTAACAATAATTATTTACTTTAAAACTATTGCAAAATTTTGAATTACCACTACATGTTTTCATAAACCTCTATAAAATTGCTAACAGTTTACGTTTTACATTTACTAAAGTAAAAATCATCATACAAGTAACCATGCTACGTTATTTTATTCTTTTTTTTTGTTATTTAACATCGCCCCGTTTCTGTTCACTTGAGGTGCTAATCAACGATAGAGGTTTGTGATGTGCTGGTATACAAAGCACATGCATGAAACAACGGTGCTTTTATCAACCAGTAAAGATCTAGGACTGAAACCCGATTTGACCAGTAATTACTGTACCGTACAGTACTTACTCACGCTCCCGGATCGTACGCTTGTAGCGCCATCTTCCGATAAATATAACATCACATATGATGATATGGTAACAAAAACTACATTTTTTTTCAAATCCCACAAAATCAAGAGTTTATAGTTTTCGCTAGAGTTCATAGTATTTTACCACCCTGCAAAATTTTAAGTGAAAATATTCATTAGTTTTTGCATAAACATTGAAGGTGAAACCCACCGAATTGACTCTGTCGGTATGGTACCCCCTTAAAGCATTTACAATTGTAACTCTTTTGATAATAAACTGTAAAATGATATAATTATGAGCTACCAAACTAGTCAATTGAATAATAACGAAAAATATCTGCAACGCTCACTTATACAAATATTTACATAGAACTTAATACGCACACATAAGAGTGACAAACAGAAAACACGTAAACTTCCGCTAAAATCATAGTCAACGTTATCGACGTGCACAGGAGCAAGAGGAAAATTATAATAGAAGTGCGGAAAGGGTACGATGAAATAAGGGTCGAGAGCGACACCGAATTATTACATCTTTTGTTCTAGCGCTCGCACAGTCATCTCCCTCCCTCATTTGCGGAATCATACGGCTCCTACCATATCTGAATGCTCTGGCGCTTTTGTTAGTTTTGACTAATACCTGCCAGGTAATCCGGTTCTATTTAATCTAGCGCACTTTGCGGTAACAACTTTAGGTACCAGAATAAGAAGTCATTTTTTATGATTTTTGTTAAAAATACATTTTAACGGAAAAAATTTTCAATATGCAAGTAGTTGACTATATTAATTTTCTTTTTTTATAATATTTTGTATTGAAAATTTAAAAATGTTTAAGAAGTAATGACTTGATATGTAACAATATGCAGTTTTACAAATAAAAATGCATAAAATTAGAAAACGAATAAATAAGTTATGAAAATGTTGGAAAATTCAACATTAACATATTCTATATGGAATTACATAAATAGCTTAAACTATTCCACGATTTCACCTCGCAAGGATTTACGCTCGCAAATTTCACACGACAAATAGTGGAGGCAAAACCACAACACAGGACACTAGTTCTCTATTGTAAGCTGACCCTTCTCTATAAATTACGCGGCATCAAGTTCCACGACAAAATTAGAACACAACTGCCACATTACGAATATAATTAACAGTCTCCCCGTAACTAACATTTCCGTGCAGTACTACAGCGATAAAACGAAACGCGTGGGTGAGGATACGCACACCAATAATCATCTTCTCTAACTGTGCACTTCTTCCGTGAGAAAAAAAAGCACAAAAGATCTTTATTCATCGACTGCCCGCATAAAAGAGAACATTAGCCATAACACAGCGAGGCAATTGGGATTCTCATTCAAAGGAGTTCCGAAAATTCGTGAGGGCGAACTTTCTCTCTCTTTCTTGGCGAGGAAAGACAGTGCACGCGTTAGCAGCACAACCCCTTCGGGCGAGTTTAATTCTTGTGGGTCCAATCGGTCGGGTAACTTTATCGCGAGAGAGCGTCGTTACAGCATCGTTACCGTAAGGAACGTTACGGAGCATTGTTACGGAGCTAATTCTCCCTCAAGCCAAGCCCGCGTGGTGCGAGCGCGAACTTGCTTAACTTTCAGTTTTACGCGCCGATTCGGATTAAGAATTTATGGTAACGGCTGCCCTTCAGTCGCCGCGAGAGCGCTGTAATTCGATGAAGTTCGCAAAACGCGCGCGTGCTCTCTCTCGCTCTCTTCCTCTCTTCCGACGAGCACAGTCGTTATGTCGATTTTCTTGTGTTATGCACTTTTTCTAGGGCTGTAGAAAGATTATTAGAATGTGTTTAGAATTGCTTTGTAATTAGGATAGACAGTTAGATATAATCAGATCTAAAACAAGAGAAAAAATAAATAAAGTTAGAAACTCTTTTCAACATTTAATTAAGAATCAATAGAATGGAATAAACTCGCACTTATAATATCCAATATAAATTTTGAAATATATTTTCAGTACTCAAACAAGAAAACTAACTAAAACTGTTCCTTGTTTGCCGAGACAGAACGAAAACTAATCCTCACATGTCATTTCTCGCGTACATTAGGACTTTTGTTTCGCGTTAATGAAGAAACATCATACGTTTCCTTACTACATATCTTCATGTTTTTCCAATTTTTCTCTTATTTCATTTCTACCAAAGTTATAATCCTGTTAAGCTATGACACGCGGCTCGCTTACTCAGCACAATGTTTGTTATTTTGATAAAAGTAGAAAATAATTCGGTTAAGATACGATATGAGATATGATTACTAACTTCTACATTAAATTTAGTAAGTATAAAAAAATAATCTTGCTATAAATTGCAATCTCTCTGTACGTAAAGTTTTTTTAATGAATTATTTCGATTAATTTTATCTTCCTATATAAGATTGCTACCACTTTACATGTGTGAAATATAAAACTATTGCAATAAAACTCTTCAAAAACAAGAAAAATTCTGTTTTTATTGATTTCACGTTATTTATGTGAAACTGCAGTAACCGTGAAGCCTATTAAAAAAATTTATATTGATAGCGTGCTCGATTTTGCAATGAAAAATCATCGAAAACACGATTACCTACAAAATTTATGTCGAAAATAATTTTTAACACTCCCAAATAATATATTTCATAAAATGTATTCCGTATGGCCATACATTAAATATTGATATAAAAAATTTTAGCTTTCACTATATACTGGGAAAATAATATTGAACCATATCTTTGCTTTGTCTTTTCAGATATTGCCAATTCAAACGTGATGAATCAACTCTAATCTTGGAATCTGGTTTCAATCGAGAAAATATACAGAGCTGTGGTAGTATTGACTCTGAAATGTAGCATTGTTTTCTTTTTCAGCGGCTTGCCTTTATTGAAACTCAAAAAACCATTGAACCATAAATGGCTTTAACGTTATCTAATTTTTTGGACTCACGAATGCTACTGCAAAGTAAGGAAACCAAGTCTTCAGTAGTATAGTGGTCAGTATCCCCGCCTGTCACGCGGGAGACCGGGGTTCGATTCCCCGCTGGAGAGATTTTTTTTTTTTCATTTATAATATTTATTCTTCATCGAACATCGAAATAATAATATTAATTTATTTTAATCATTTATAGTCTATTAAAAATCATAAAAATTATAAAAATCATAAAAAAACATTAAAAAATCATGCAAAATCAAAGTCTTTACAAATATAGATAAATATCTAAGATTGAAAAATGCTATTTTAAATTAATTTTATGTTATTTATGTAAAATTGTAGTAACCGTGAAGCCTATAAAAAAATGGATGTTGGTAGCGAGCTTCATTTTGCAATAAAAAATCATCGAAAACTCAAAAACCTACAAAATTTGTCAAAAATAATTTTTAACCCTCCCAAATATATTTTATAAAATAACATTATTCGGCCAGAGAGAGAGAGAGAAAGAGACCGAGAAAGAGAGAGTGCTATGGCCGCCATAGAGGAAAAAAATTTTTTTAATTTCGCCCGTGGAGCATCACTGGTGTCTTACTTCAGTAGCTGGGACGAAATGTCTTTTTAAGGGAAAATAAACCACACTTGAATTTCGCAAACCCACGAGTTAGAGTGATCGGATAATGTTTCTTCCGCATTATGGCGGCCATAGCTTTCTTTGGCCGAATAATACTATTTTATGAATAATAAAATTTAGATTTAGTAGGTCGCAGCTATCATATGAACAAGAATTATTTACTATCATTAAAAAATAATAAAATGATGGTGGTTCAAATAAATGTGTACGAAAATCGTATTTTTTTTCTTTTTGCATACAAAAATATCGTAAAAAATGAAATTTTGACATCATAGTTCCGGTTATAACCAAAACCAGAAAAATATGTGGTTAAAATTGGGACACGATCTGTTGAACACCTAGCTGGTGCAACGAAATTGAAAATAATTTAACAAATTAGCGATAAATTAAGAACTAATTTAGATATTCCAGAAAGGCCTCAATTAGTACGAGTTATCTGTAGGTGTCTGGCAGAAAACAGAAAATAGACAATTTATAGATAACTGAAAATGGTATCTATAAGACATCATTCCGACGCCATTAAATTCAAAACTCATACTGTCTTAATTATGATACCAATAAGTTATTAATGAAGATTAACTATTAAATGATATCTTATTACTGTCAAATTAAAATTATCAATTAACTATCTTTATTATAATACCCGTTAGTTCATTTATTAAAGACTGTTGTTTTATAGATGACTTATTAACGTGCATCTAATCTTAGAGGTTATAATTTGTTCAGCTCGAAATACGAAGTGCCACTACCTTTGAAAATCGAATTTATAGCTTTTCTTTTAATTTATGTGTCAAAATGTAAGGTGTGCATTAATCACCAATTTATCAAAAGTTCGCGACTGGACGTTCAGAGGAGCGCGTGCTCGCGCCGCTCCCCGCCTGCCGTTTTTCTGTTTCGTTTTAACTCTTGTACGGAGTGATAGTGACCGAGAGCATAGAAGTGGACAATTGTGGCGACAACGAAAATAATAATAATGTCACTAAAAAGGTAGTGTCCAAGCCAGAACAAATAGATATTAAACGTCTCATTGCATACAATGAGGGGCTTTTAAGAATGAAGCAGGGGCCTTCTTCATCTCAACTTGACAAACTTTATAACAATGCTCTAAAAGAAATGCACAAATTACCCTCATCAGTAGTGCCCAACTTAAAAAGCGCCCGTCCTCGGTCAAGCAACAGTACGAGTAGCAAAATATCGCAGAGTGCACATATGGAAGACAAGTGGACAGAGCCAAAAAGGACGTCAAAAAGCATTAAATATAATAGTTCGAAAAGTCAGATAGCGTTTGCGCATATAAACTGATTCTCTGCTCTACTTCAAGGCGAGAAAGAAAACGCAATAACTGACAAAGAGACGATGTTATATGAAGATACGATAAATACGCAAACGTCACGCACACCGCAGTTCCTCGAACCAGCGATCACGTTACAACCACCACAAAGCACGACGGCACAACGCATCAAGAGGCATCGGACGAGATGAATCATCACAACAACACGCCGCAGCAGCGAACTAAACGACCGCCGATTTTTGTTTCTAATTATTTCATCGTGAAATTTATAGCAACAGTTAAGAACACGAGGCTACAAAAAAACGACTTCATTCTAAAGCAAACGGATGAGACTAACATTACCGTTTTCCCTGTTAATTTAGAGTTATATCAACAAATAGTTGATACTTGTAAACATCATACATTGAGAAAAAAAGAGGCCAAAATCGTCGAAGTGCGGCTTGTGGGAATCACCAACCTCTTTACGAAACTCAAATCTCAATAAAGTTGTGGAAAAGAAAATTTATTAACATTAGAAATTAAAATAATACATTTCGGACTAGTTTCGAACAGTATTTTATACTACGAGCGCCGAAAAATCATATGATTTTGAGGTTAGGTTATC
>JAWWEQ010000027.1:2111986-2159588 GCA_035583055.1 Torymus tubicola
ATCTGTCGATAAAAAAGAACAATATGGGTTAAAGTACACTGAACAGTTATGACAAAATATTTAACAATATATTAAAAGTTATAAAGTTTAATTACCTCCACAAGCTGCACAGCATTTGCAATCACCCTCTTTACCGACGCAGCAGCAAACTTTCTTTCCAGCTCCAACTTTAGCTTTATCGGAGCAACAACAGCAGCACTTGCAATCATCTCCGCATTGACATTCTTTGGACTTATCTGTCGATAAAAAAGAACAATATGGGTTAAAGTACACTGAACAGTTATGACAAAATATTTAACAATATATTAAAACTTATAAAGTTTAATTACCTCCACAGGCTGAGCAACATTTGCAATCACCGTCTTTACCGACGCAGCAGCAACTTTTCTTCTCTGCGCTAGCTTTGGCTCCTTCGGAACAGCAACAGCAGCATTTGCAATTGTCACCACATTCGCACTCTTTTGATTTGTCTATAATTAAAAATAATCGTGATTTAGTATTTATACGGAATGACAAGATCAAATAATTTTCAAAGATAGCGTAAAAATTTCAAATGAATTACCTCCACAAGCAGTGCAACATTTGCAATCTCCGTCTTTCCCGGTGCAACAGCAGCCTTTCTTCCCTGCGCCGGCTTTAGCTTCCTCAGAGCAACAACAGCAGCACTTGCAATTGTCTCCGCACTCGCATTCTTTGGACTTATCTAAATATTAAATTCACGGGTTAATAAAATAATAGAAATTAAATGAATTAAAACCAAAAATTATACAGATTTACTACTTCTATATTGAATTACAACATCCTATTAATTATTAACTCAATGTTTTTAAATAAAAAAAAGTTTATTCACCTCCGCAAGCGACACAGCACTTGCAATCCCCATCGTTACCGCAGCAGCATGCCTTCTTCGTCTCGCCGTCTTTCTTGCAGCTGACACAACACTTGCACTCGCCTTCGCATTTGCACGACACAGTTACATCTGTAAAATACCATGAATCCAATACTATTTAATAAAAAGAACCATTTTTAAATGCAAAATAAAGTTCGCGTTTTTTCGACATTTGTGTATACACGTACCTCCACAGGCGACGCAACATTTGCATCCTTTACCAGCCTTGGACGAACCACAGCAGCTGCAGCACTTGCACTCGCCCTCACACTTGCAAGCTTTGGATCCATCTACAAAAAGACATAGACAATTATATAATTTGCACAAAAAATTATATTAACTTTTATATCTTATGCCAATGGACCGTACCTCCACAAGCATCGCAGCACTTGCAATCCTTGCCGTCCGCTTTGCAGCAGCAATCCTTCTTATCGGATGACGTACAGCACGATTTCTTGGCTTTTCCTATACAAACAATTAAAAATACGATGTTTTTCACTTTTATACAAATTACACGTATATAGGTACGACGATTTGCAACTGCTTATAATCAATAACGAAAAATAAAATAAGAACATTTTGATAAACAAAATAATTTTTAATATTGAATTCAAACTATAATTCATAATCCAACTAAAAAAAGAAAAAAAAACAAAAATGACTCACCACTACAACCAGAGCCGGTCTTCGTTTCCGGCACCTTAACGACAACGCAGCAGGACTTGCTACCCGCAGCAGCAGCATCACCGTAGCACTCGATAGTCTTAGTGCCGGTGGGCGTGACGATCTTGACGCGGCAGCAGATGTCGTCCTTACCCTCGTCACCTCCCGAACAGCAAATACAACATTTGCACTCGCCCTCGCACTTACAAACTTTGGATTGATCTATACGAATGGATAGAGAAAATTATGATTTCAATAAAATATAGCTTGGATTTTAAGATCTATTTTTTATAAGAGTATATTTTATGAAAATTAATCAAATTAAATTTTTTCTAAGTTAAAATACACAATGATTATTGTTGGTTCTCAAAAATGTTGAATTTTAGACAACATATATTCCTCTACGTTAATTCTTACAGAAAAGTGTAACGAAAGGGGTGACCTACCTCCGCATGCATCGCAGCATTTGCAGTCATCGGCGCATTTGCAGGATTTCTCGATTTTCGGTGCGCTTTTACGGCAACAGCTTTCGTCAGATTTGCCTGTAATCCAATCAAAATTATTGTAAATTTGTGAAAAACTATTGTTTTTTTTTATATATAATTTAAAAAGAATTTTATTCTTTATCATTATCGTATATTGCACGCAAAACAAAATATCTATTACGGTGACTATTCTGAGTTAAAATCTAAACTGATCTGTTTAACTTTTTGATATATTAATGTACCTCAAATGAAAAAAAAACCCTAAAATTGCGTGTTATTTGGCTATTGGCATGTATTACTATATAATTTAGTATCGTCATTAACATTCGATACCGAGAGCCTTTATACACATCATTCTGGTTCAACTTTTCAATATTATTTCATATATTCGTTAATTTCATTATCCATACAAATTTCAATAACCCTCAACTGTTAATTCAACAACCATATATAATAAAACCAATCCTATGTAGAAATTCCAGCAAACCGCAGCATCAAATTACCCCGCTATCATATCATATCTACATGAGTCATCGGGACATTGCCTATATACGCATAAACCAACTCACTATCTATGCACACATCGCATATATACACATCCCAGTAACCATCTTCGCGCACATATATTCAAATCTATATACCTATATACAAGTACATTACGCAACGAAAACATGTTGCTCTCGACAACAGCCGAAAATGATCAGACGTATATAATGCGTTCTCTCTACTTATATCTTATCGCGCGCTACGCAGCTTTAACACGATGCGTTACGTAAAAAGAATGTATCACATGCATTCTCTCTCTTAAGTTGATTGTTCGAACTTGTTTTCGTGGTAGGTATAAGTTTCGAGTGCTTTTTACGATTGCGATTAAGACGCGACGACGTGTTGTATATATATATATGTATGGAAAAGATGAATTTAAAAATAGATTGACGCTAAAGAAAAATGCGCGACGATAGCACGGTCGCGGGAATTGTAATTGTTAAATAATGCTAATGAATTTGAACCGTATTAGAGGTATTAACGAATATGTTCTAAATATATTTTAGACGTACAAGAGTTTTACGTGTGTAATTTAATGATTTCTGAACGTTGGCATTTCTTATCGACTGATTCTTGTATATATTGACGTAGTAGGAAAAAATTAATCAGATATAGATATATGCTACGGTTACAGCGATCAAATTACTTCTGACAACAGTGCACCGTAATTTTCAATAATTTCATCGAACCGTATTACATAAGAATATTATTTTCCATCAAACCCCGTAACTGCGTAATTGCAAATATTCAAAAACTAACATAGAAGCATCCCGGACAAAATATACTTTAGAAAAAAATACAAGTCAAATAAATCAAAGCCCGTTCATATTTCAACAAAATATAACATAATCAACGCCGAGTTGAACCAAAATAACCATATATCGAAAAGCTTCTAAAATTGTGAAAACCCACCACGAGGCATGAGAGCTGCCACGTACGTACGGGGCGTATAGCGACGCAGGCATGAATCATGTCTCGTTTTCTCCGAACTACGTGCTATTCATGCAGCACTCCGCACGCGGCTATATACCGACGATCATAATCGTCGCGTGTGCAAAACAGCGCCACATTTCAAACGCGCGCGTCGCTGTGTAATATCGATTTGTGCGAAAATTATAATGAAAATTTTATCCTGCAGAATCGTGAAATCGATACAACTTTGTTTCAAAGAAACGAAAAAAATATATGAAGAATTGAAGCAAAAGAAAGTAGAGAAAAAAAGGTTTTATATGCCCGTTGGTCTTTTAAAATAAAATCGTTGTAAATTTGAATAATTCAATAGCGCACGTGCACGTATGTAATGCAATATGGTTAAAAAAATTCTATTATAATCGAAAAAATAATATCTTGTCATTGCCTGATGCAACATCAGGCAACACAGTGTTCCGGAAAATTCCATATCTCAATATACAATTCAATCCCGTATATACGAGCAATACGATATATATATATATATAACAAGCAATATTACAAGATATAAAAAAAAGAATTGGTTCTACTCACTCTCCATCGTGTCTCGGTAGGTAAGTCAGTTTTCCACTTGTTCCTCGGCGCTCGAACTGAAGCGAACTTGTCTCTAGACCCCGCGGACATTTGAATTTATCACCGTAGCACCGATGGCGCATCGTGTGCAACCAAGCTAAGTGCTATGCGCAAGCACACATAGCGAGGAGCGTGCCGTGTGCAAAAGGCGCGAGAGTAGCAGCTACGAGGGATGCTCGCATGCTCCTTTCACGTGGCAGTGATGACTCGAGATTGTTCGAGGCCCTGCGATTTGCTTTGGAGAAAGGTTTTGGAGGATTTTTTTTTTTGTAGATTTGAGGTGGATGAAGGTTTTCTTTTGGGTTGAATAATTGAGATGAGGATTTCATTGATCATGTTGTATAACGATGGTTACGTATTATGCCAAATTATAGTTAATGAAAAATGTACTTGAACTTTTATTATACAGCGTCCTTTATGATTAGGACTAAGAATTAGATTTTATGAAATTTTTGAAAAATTTCTAATTTAATAGATATTGATTTAATTTTTTCAATGACGTTATAAATAAACCGTTTCAAACATATAAACTGCATTTACATTTATTACTACAGTTTCTTAGTTCCTTACAATTACAATACTCTCTGCCCCCGACATTTTTCTATTCGTTAGGCTATAGCTACTACGCATCGCTGGAACATTCCAGGGCTCCGTATCATCATGGCACGAGCCTGTGCGTGCGGAGCGCATCAAGCACTTAGCGCCTTGCACACCACCCGCCTTACGACCACGTATAACGCAACAATACGCAATTGATGCGCACTTTCCAGAATTATTGTTTCCCTTATTACGTTAATTTTCAGAAATTTAGCGTACTTTCCTCGAGTTCGATTCTATATATTAGAAGATGAGATTGTTTTCAAAGTGCTTCGTGGTATTTCCTATACGCATCATTACGTATTTACGCGATCATTGTTTTCTCAAAATATGGTTCAACAGGGAAAATCTCAAATACTGATGCAAGAGTAATGCAAAATTAACATGTTTTGATTATTATTTATAGATTTTTTTTGTAGTTGAAGTATCTAATGCAATACATACGAGTAGATTTTAGGAAATGAAATAATATAGTTTAAAAATTGGGCTTCTAAATTATTTAATTACATCGATTCATACGAATGTAATATATTTTTTAACGATCGAGGTTAATAAAAACAATTTTTAAATATAAGATTTTCAGGTAATTTATTATAAATATATAGAAGAGTATAACTATAACTATTTTGTGCCAAAGTAAAAACAATTGCGCAGATTTACATACTTCACATACACATCACTTTATCATGATAAAAAGGTTCTGAAACTGTTATTAGCCAACATTTACAAAAAAACGTTTTAAAAGAATGGAAATTACGAATAGAATAGCATGCTGGTATCTCCTTAAATTAAAATAAAAAAAAACTACTTTGAAAACTAATGATAATTCAATACTTTTCGATTTATAAAAAATTATTTGTACTAAACGTCTGAATATTTTTTACACCAGTAAAAAGTTTATTTCCTCAATAATACGGATATCATACCGGTAAAAACTTCATGACTTAATTTTTACATTCTTTTATAATTATACTATATCGGGCTATATAGTTTTGATTTACTTATAAATAGGTCATCCGCACACCTTTAACTTATAAAGAATAAACATTTTTAACATCGATATTTTACATTAAGTTTCTCCGCATTGATTTTGCTTTTTCGGCTATTTTCTGCACATGAATAGACATTTCTGAGTCAGGACAACTCGCTTTTGAATCATCATTTGGCACACGACCTGTAAAAAATTACTTTTTAGTATATCTACAATAAAATTATTATACGAAAAATTTAATAATGTTATTATAATATATATAAATAATTCAAATTAATTTTTTTTCTTAAGTACTCATTATTAAACCAAAATCATAATCCTTCATGACCATTTCCGATAATAATCTAAGCGGAAATTTTGTAACCGTTCGATACATTGTCTTAACGGGAAAAACACTCGAGTTATCACTAATCTTTTAAATCTTAAATTTTTATTTAACCTTTTTTTCATTAGTAAATTTGTAATAAAATTACAAGTCATATGAAAAACTGTTAATATAATTACTATACCTTCGTGTCGAATAACAACAGTATTTTCAATAGGTCCTAGTAGTTTCTTTGTTTTAGAATTCGGTGTTAACGATCGAAGCGTAGGAGATTTTTGATCAATCTATAATCAAAGAATGATTAATAAGTACTACTCATATTAAATAAATAGTAGACGTTTGTTCGCAAATTATATGTTTTCTCTCACCAAGTATATTTTTTTGGCAGAATGATATCTGATTGTAGGCAATACTATATTCTCGTCGCAGTGAACACTCGGAGACTGTAAAACAATCAAATTTATTTTGAAATTCAACTGATACATTTAATTTCACACTTCGTAGCGTCCGTACAAGCTTAAACTAATTACCTTATTCTCTTTGGAGTTTAGCTTAATCTTAAGCTGTGGTGTCTTTCCATCTTCCCCGTTCGATATGGGGGTGAGCAACCAATCGTTCGTATGCGCCTGCACGTTCTGAATAAGATCGTTATCCGTAGCTTTAATATAAAGACCAATCGGCGACTGTACGTTATCCAAAGTATTCTGTGGCACAGCGGACGTCTGTTTCGAGCCTAAGAAAGGCGTCGAAGGCGTTGTTGCAGGCTTTTTCGAATCCGAAAAATACGATTGCGGCTTCTTTCGGCCGAACGTTCCTGCAGTCGGACTCTTGCCTGGAGTGCTGAATAATTTGAGTTTGGGAGCGGTCTCAGTTGCTAGGAGATTTCTTTTCGGTTGCTTTTCGCGCAACACTGGCGTCGACTCGCCGTCTGGAGTTAACACAATCTTGGGAATGGACAGTTTCGGCTTCGCACTTGTCACGCTCCTTTTTTGACTCGACGGTTGGGACACCTTCACCGGAGATGATTTTGGCGTGATCCTCATTTGACTTAACGGCTGAGTTGCCGTCATCGGGGATATTTTTGACGTGATTCTCTTTCGACTTGAGAATTGAGTCGTTTTCAGTGGGGACGTTTTTGGAGTCGTCCTCGTAGTGAGTCTCTTGGATGGTGCGAGACTGTGGCTGGACTGCGGCGCCTTGACCGCACTGGTCGTCGTTCTGGATTTAGTCGTTGACGTTGGTGTTATTTTTTTCGGCTGTGATACAGTCGTTTTTGTACTAATTCTGGATGTTAGTCTAGAAGCCGTTGTAGGAGTGGCCTTCACTAATGATGGATTCGATGATGTCGGTTTTGTTAGAAGCCGTGGCGTAGCCTTCGTTTGCTGTATATTCGATGAAGGTCTTTTAGGTTCCGACCTAGGCGGTACCTTAGAAGTACTTTTCGAGACTATTCGTGGCGTTACGATCCTATCCTGTACACTTTTGAGATGACTTCTCTGCTCGATTCGTGGTTTATTTAACGTTGATGCCTGATGAGTTTTAGTGGTCGAGCTCGAAGGTTTTTGCTGTAGTGATTTTTTAGATTTTAGCGCAGATGCCGTTTTTTTTCTAAAATCTTCAGGTGAGTCGAACTTTTGCAGCATGTTTTTTATGGGCTTGCTCTTATCGTGTAGATAATTCTTGTATTCTAAACAATGTCCTAGAGTATTTAAAAACTTCGCGTCGTCCTCGACTTCAGCGAATGTTTTGTCCTGAATTGTACCCAACTTATACAGGGTTTCCAAACACGTAGTATCCCCGCTCGTATTCGGGTCTTCTTTTTCTATCTCCATCATTAATTTAGCCGTATCCAAACATCTTTGACGTCTCTTAGCTAATTCTATCATTAACGAACAATCTGGGTCGTCTTCCAAGTAATCGTAAGAATTTTTTGTACCCATAAAACTATTCTCCATTGGACTACGCGGCAGTGGTTGAAAGTTATTTTCAAATGTATCATCATTTAGATTGGTATCCATTCGTCTACATAATACATAACTGTCATCTGAAGCGTTCATTTCCTCGCTCTGTATTACATCTGTGTCTTTTTCTGGCGTATCGTCAACAGCTTTATTTGGATTGTTTTTAGAAACTTCATCTTTTTCACATGATTTCAAATCATTATGAAGAACCGTTTTTTCTGTTGTTTTTACACTAGATGATTTCTCTGGTTGTTCATCGATTTTTGAGAACATTTTTGAAACTGACTTGGACCTGGGTACTTGAGCAATATTACTTTCGTCCAATGAAGCCATTTGAAGTTCACAAATAGTTAGCATTTCTTCCATACTTTTTTTTGAAGCCAAACTTACTCTCTTATTTTTCTTACCACTAGCTTTATTTTCAGACATCATATTGCAAATTGATTCCCAATATTCAAAAGACTTATCTGCACTTGGTGTGAATTGCTTAATAGGTGTAATATTTTTATTCTTAGGCGTAACAAAATTATCAAATGATTTTGGTATATATTTTTTACTCGGAGTATCATTAATGCAACGAATCATATTTTTTGGAGTCTTCATGTTTTCTTCATTCTTTTTACATTTTGGTGTTTCAAACTGTAAAGTTTTATTTTTCTCATACTCTGGAGATTCTGTTTTTTCTAAACATGTGGTCATATTTATTAAAGATGGAGCCCACTCTGGCATTGACTCATCATCAATAAATTTACATAGCTTTCTAAATTCTCCAGTCATTCTGTGCAAACTGATTCCAGAGGTATCACCTGTACCTTGTTTGGTTGGAGATTCAGAAGACACAATAGAATCTTCTATTATTGATACTAATTTTTCTGTAAATCTTGTTGGTGTTTGTTTAAATTTCTGGGAAAGTCTAGTTAGTATATGACCATGTTCTAAAGAACGTTCATGAACACTCTCTTTATTCTCATCAATTGGTGATAATGCTTCCTCCAAAGAAAGTAATGCATCCCAAACATCGGGCATCTCCATTTCTGTAATTAACTGTTCAGTGTTTAAATCTTTAAAAAGTTCAACTGGAGATGAAAAGAATCTGTGGTGTATTTCATCTGAAAAATAAAAAGAAAATTAGTTTAATATTATATTATTAGTAAATGTTGAATATTTCTGAAATTTCATTTACTAGTTTTATCTAAAGAATTTCATTCTATTATTTTTACCTTGTTTACAAATTTCTTTTATCTGAATAGACTGCTCTTCTGATATATTTTTCTCTGCTATATTCTCTGTACTAGAGTTATAAGAAGATACTTTAATTGTTCCACTATCTGAACTTATTGTATGACTTTCTATTATTTTTTCATTCAAGTTCAATAAATTAGCAGTTGGCACATCAGTAGAATGTTTTGAATACTGATAAAAATAATTTTCTACTACTCTTAAATCTGTAATATTTTGCTCACTTGAATTACAAGAAGATAATTTAATAGTTCCACTATCTGAACTAGAATCTTCCATTACTCTTTCATTTAAAACTGTTGAATCAGATTGAACAGGTGTTTTATTTGACTGATTTTGTATAGTATTGTCTTCTGACATGCTTGTATTCAAAATATCTTTGATTTTTGGTTCTTTATTATCTTGAAAGTGATCATCTACCATACTGAACCTGATCAGGTTTTCAGAAGACTTAGCTTGAACTTCTTCAGTAACATTTAAATTTAAAACACTGAATGGTGACTCACTCCTTTCCGATGAATTTGCATAGTCACTCATAACTACATCAAATACATAACTGTCTTCACTGGATCCTTTGGAACATATAGAGACAGCAGGACTACTTTGTAGCTTTAATGAAGCCAACATTGTCGTAATATCTGTGTCTTGTTCATCCTCTGACTTGGTAGTTGTTTCTGTACATGCTGTTTTTTCATTTTCTATAGAATCTGTCAATTGGGAACTTTCTCGATCTATATTAAAAAAGGTTAACACATGAATTAAATAGATTCTAAACTGATATAGGTTAATTTTTCAAAATTTTTCTGTGAATAATTAACCAGATTGAATAAAATTTTGGGAAAAAAACTTAAGATTCGTATACAAAGTATAAACAAGTCTTGAAATTAAAAAAAATTATTATGTTATCACTTATTTCATAACTTGTGTAGGTTACGTTATCCGCGCAAGTTTTTAAAGATTTTCTTTGCAATTCGTTAATTGTTAGTTACGATTTAAGAAACAAAGTATAATAAAATAGATTATTAAGAGAAACAAACAATTGGTTTAAATTACAAATCACCAAGTACTAAGAAAAACTGTTAATACGCACAGCAAACATTTCACATCAAAGTACAAAATAAATATATTACTTATGCGAACAATATCTTTCTCCCTTAAAAAATAAGATGCATGGGGTTAACTCACTCTGAAATTCCATTAACGAGTCGAGTAACTCATTTGACCATCGGCGCCTATTTATCGACATTGTTAATTGAAGCCGCTTAGCTGCTTCGAAACATTCTTCTCGCTGCACAACTGATCGCTACTATATCCTAACGTTCAAAACTTTAAAACCGCACTGCTGCCAAAGCTACAGCGACAAAAATAATTGGTAACGCGCGTTTGTTTTTATTATTGCGTATATCGAATCCACAGGGTGCGTGCTATAGATCATTGCATTGATTCGTGAGTCCGCGCGATGTTTGTACAATTTCCAACCGATTTTCCGGTATCCAAATTCAAAAGTTATCAATTTCGAAAAATAATCGCTCGTCAATTAAGATTTCAACGGTTTCAGTATCAATAAAAGTTTGCATTTCGTGCACCCTCGCACGTTCATTCACCGTTCACGTAGGTGTCGCATGTGCGCGCTGCAGCGCAATCGCTCGACTCGAGCCTGTAGATTCCTCGTGTGTTGTTTAGTTTGGTAATTAAAATACATGTTGCGGTGATCTACGGCAGTAAAGGTTAGGGGCACAGTGATTTCTTGCAAAGAAGGTATAGCATCAAATAGCAAGTAGACAATCAACAACATCCTCAAACGTATACTGCGCAGTCCTTGAGTCGTTTATTTACATCCTATAGCAAGAGTATATACACGTTGCCCTGCGGTAAACCGTCCGGCGGCGTGTTCAGATGCAACAGCGGTTGCGTCCCGCGTGTTTCCAAAGGCGAGGAACGGCGACGAGTATAAGCGATTGTTAATATTGGGTCGACGACGACGACAATCGCAAAGAGATGGCGAAAATCGTGGAATCGCTAAAGCGGCTGAGCGTTGAAACGAACGGCTCACGGCGGCCGGACAAGAGCAGCCGACTGGCCAAGAGCAAAGGCGAGTTCGTTGTGTCAGTTGAGGAACATGTCAGCAGTGATGACCAAAATTATATCCTCAGTTTGTGTGGTACACAGAGGTGAGCCAAGTGCTTTATCTAGATTGTTATGGTACTGTGTTTACTTTGATTTGAGAATAATTCTGAGCTTTATCTTGTTATAGCGAGCCAGAGTTCAGGGTCGGTGTGGCATTGGCTGACCATACTTGTGTTGTCTACACAGCTGGTGAAGGTATTACGAGAACAGCTACTCTCAAGCACAGCGACTCACCTATTATAGGCATTAAGTTTAGTCCTAACTCACGAAATATTATTTACACTGCCTACAACGATGGCCATGTTACTGCCTGTGATCTACGAGCGAAAGGAAAGGTTATAGCAGAATTCAAAGGTTTGTTTATCAGATACTTCATTTACCTTTTCGCATATTTGGATAAAATTTTTATATTTATTGTTTACTTATAATGCAGATAGTACAGAAGATGGTAAACTTAAACCACTTGCCAGCTTTGATATCAGCTGTGACGAAAGACTCATAGCAGGTGGTACTGAACACATTGGTGGTGATGCTTTTATATTGTTTTGGGACATAAGATACAGCAATTCTAAACCTAATGGTAAAAATAATCTACTCGGTGGTTATTGGGAGTCACATATGGACGACATTACCTCCTTATCTTTTCATTCTAATAAAAGAGACATTCTTGGATCGGGTAGTACAGATGGCTTAATTAATATATTTGACTTAACGCAAAATTCAGAAGACTCAGCTTTAACATATTCCTTGAACACAGAATCCTCAGTGGTAAAAATTAAAATTTTTTCATTGTAATTTTATAAATACAAAAATTGAAAAGAAGTTTCTTTCAATACTTCTAGACTATTTGTATAATTTATTTGTATAAATTTATTTTTAAAGGATCGATTAGGTTGGCTTACGAATGACAACCTTTGGTGTACGACGCACACACATTCACTTCAACTGTGGAATTGTGAAGATGCTACTCCTTATAATAAATTTGACAGAAGTGACCTTGCTTTGTCTCAAGTAAGAATATTTTATCATTATTTAGCCATTTTTCATAACAATGCTTTCATTATAATACTTTTCTGTAGAATGATGACCCAGACAGCTGTTACTTAGTTCGAATACATGCTCCAAGTACATTTGGTAATCCTTACTTGCTTGCTGGTTTGAGCACAATAAAAGGGTGAGATTTAATTTTCAAAAAATTATAAATCAATTTCATTTTTTTTTATTATATAAATTAATAAAAATTTGATCTATTTAGAGAGTTCTTAAAATGTCTAAGTTTTGGAAAAAACCAATTGGAGCCGTATTATAACGTAACAGGAAACAAACAAATCGTTCGGGATAGTTGGTTGCACGAAAAGGTAACAATAAATTATTCTTTTTACCGTATTGTAGTTGATAAAAAGAAATTTTTTTTTTTTTTCAAAAAAATTTATTAAGTTCTTTTGTTTATTTTAGAGCGGTTGTTTAGTCACGGGAGGCGAAGCAGGTATTATTAATATTTGGAGGCAAACCGAACCATTACTGATACAGAGGAATGCTAATCACAAACCTCGACCCGCGAAAATAGGGGCAGAAAAGAGTCGCAGTGATAAAAATCACAGGACTAAGCCATATTAAAACTGCACAAAGTTGTTTAATATTTAAGAATTAGATTTATATTTTGTAAATGATAAAACCTTTATAAAATATGGAAAAAAAAATTAATTATATATATATATACGTGAAAAATTAAATTAAAATATATTGATCGCAATTATTTTTTTTTTTTTAATTTCCTTACAGAATTTTTTAGTTTACCTTTTTTCTACGTTTTTTAATATTGTAAAGTTGTTTATATATTTTATTGTATTAAAACAGAATGACTAAGACATGTAAAGAAAGTAACTGTAACAGCAAGAATGAATTAAAGGATAAAAAAATATTACATTTCTTTCTCGTATATTACCCTTTTACAATCTTCTTTATTACAATAACAGTTTTATGTACATTTATAATAAATAAGTATTATTTTTGTCTCTTGCGTAGCTAGTTTTACTGAACAATGTATGACATAACAATCGAAAACGTAGCACGTGTTATAGGTATAGAATGGAATGCGAGTTTATCGTACTTGAAACGGATGGGTAAGAAAGTGATATATTCTTTTCGTATATATAATGTCTACTAGGAAAAAAGAAGGAGAAAAAGTACTTATAGCGAACCAACTTCACTGATTAATATATCAAATGCGTGTCGCTCGATTCTTACGATCGTTCATACAAAGTATATAGACTTAACGCCTAAGAGGCTTCGAGGCAATCAATTGTGGTTCACATTGATCTCCGTTAGAATTTTCATTACTCAGTGTCGCGAGTAAGATTTCTCATTAATTATACAAGATTTAACAAGGATAAAGTTTCAAAAAAGGCGTTTTTCCGTAATATTTCCAAAAATATATATAGCGCACAATAATCGCAGATTAGTCATTATATATTCATATTTTCTTTTCTTTTATTTTTTACTTTTTTGTCACTGTTACACGATGCCTCGTTCGGTATCGACTGGCGATCAACGAAATGAAATGCTAGCAAGACTCGAAGAATTCTAATTCTACGCCTTTTTCTTTAATACTAGTTGAGTTTTTATTTTATTCTTAAACGCGTCATACCGAATCGCATCAAAATCAGAATAAACGTCCCGTTTCCATTAGGAATCGGTCTCTGTTAAGATTAAACATCTGTTATTTTTAATGTTTACTCTGTTATTTTAAAAAATAACGAAATTTCGTTAAAAACATTTCGCTATTAATATATGCTTCATCGCTTTTCACTAACGTTAAAAACAACGTCAAGAAGTATTTAATAAAACATCAGCAAAAAAATTTATATGATAATTGAACATGTTACTATTAGCTAAATCAACTAATACAGTTCAAGTATTAAATGCAATATTCAGTCTATTATAGTTCAGTTCAAAATAGAAACTTTTATTTATTATTAGTATGTTTCATAATTATTACTAATCATTTGGGTAAAAATAATCTCTTTCAATCAATGCTCAATGACTATATTAATATTTCCGCGAGTCTAAATTTAAAACATTACAACCGCGATTTTATTTCACAAATAAATTATAATTTCGACGTGATGGAATTTAAAACAGTGAATAACTATCGTATTGTCTTGATAAAGAAGACACGGTAAACAGAAACACAAGTACTTGAAATCATCCAAGTAATCATTGAAAATCACAGATGTATAATCTTAAAAGCGATAATCGAATTTCCTCTAGACTATTGAAAAAACGAACAGTACAGTCAGTTATCACAATTATGATTTCTCTTTTTTTTTCATCTTCATTTGTAGATCGAAAAAGTTTACAGAGTATAATGTATAAAAATAGTTATCATGAGCATCACCCGTGAGACTAAAAGTTATTAAGATCCCATTTTGGTCTCTTTCATCGAACAGTCCGTTTGAAAAAATAAGCGGCGATTGAAAATCGTTATTATATAATATATGGAAAAAGTTTCACTTCGTGCTATGGACTACATTATCGAGTTTTTTTTTCCTCTTCTTCATGATCGATGAGATTTTACAATTAACATTATTAATACTGGATGCAGACGTCAGGAGAAAAAGCGAGAAGAGATACACGCACTTGTCTCCACTCGTCTGCGTCCACGTGTATATGATACCCCAACGACTTACACTTACGAGTTAAAGGACTACCGTAGGCCATATTTCACTACTAGTAGTTAATGATCGAGGACTCGAACTTATTTATTTCTGTGTTCTGTTTTTTTTTCTGTTATTTTTCGAAGTGACTTCGAAGAGACGAGTTTTCAACATTATACTTTTATTCTCTTCTCCGTCGCGCGTACAAAGAGCAAAGGACGCGACGAGTCGATGTTAATGATCTATATAGCTTTAACTTTAATATATTCTAAGTTTAAAAAGACTTTTGTTTTCACGTACTTAGGAATAATATTATGTCGCGTCTGTGACTCGATGAAAAATAATTTGTAATCCTTCTTCAGGATTGCATATTATGTATATAAACTACATTGTTTCCTTTTAATACTAAAAAGTCGAAAAGAAAGTCCTGTTCTCGATAAATGCATTTATCTTCTAGAAATGACTTATATAGGTTAATGTTTACTTTGAAAAATACATTTTTAATGCTTTTTTTAAATATTATTTACGTTATAAAAGTTCCACATATTTTAAACAAGTTTTTTCGAATATCTTCTACGTTTTTACTTTCATTCGTAAATTACGTACAGATAATACATGTCGCTTATATAAAACTCTACTATTACAACAATTTTTAGTGACTTTTTTCTTCTCAACGTTAAAACTATGCAAAATGGATAACAACGCAAAACTAATAAATAACGATAAATTAAAAATGTATTTGCAAAGGTTCATAAGGTAATAGCCAATGACTGTTTTACTAATACGTTTTTCAGTTTACAATCCAAAGAATTGGGTATGATTCATTTCGCACAATGACAGATTTCGAACAGGACTTCGTTTTCCTGTATAGGATAAAACTGAGTTTGTCTCGTCGTTAAGGGCTAACAACGATTAAATGCATTATCGTTTATGCACACGCAATGATGCAGTAACAACAAGGTATCTGTTTTTATCTGTTATCTTTTTTTTCATATGTATACGCCTTCCGTTTAACCGCTTTTATAACAATTCACGATTCGTAGTTTTTCCGCATATTTATAACACTGTAATGGGATTAAAGTTATAGTCTATTGTCATCATGATTGATTGAGAAATATCTTTCATTATTTTCTTTCACTTTATATTTATATATCGAGTTTACCTTATAATATTCAATAGATTTCTATGTTTTCGTTACTTCTGCCATCGCACAAGCCATTGATTGACAAAAAATTTATTTGACCCTATTGCACGTCGTGCACCTTAATATACGTCTTATTCAGTATATTGATTTGTCTCACAATATTTTTAAGTAGAAAGACAATCTTAATTTTTTAGTTCTTAATTTATTCCTTTATCATTTGTGATTGAGAATAATACCTTTATAATTTTTTATGTCACTCACTATATTATTTTTTGTTATACTTTAGTAAAAACTGTTAATTAATTATTTGGAAAAGAGGACACGTCTAAATAGTAAAGTAATTCAACAGACTTTACGACAATAAGACAAAATAATAAAAGTTGAAAAAAATCATATTTCCGTTGTTTTTGAATTATTAATAACACTACGTAAATTTTTAAATGTAAGTTATATTGATTAAATGCAAAATATAATATATATGTTGTTAGAATTTGTAAACGTAACTTTATATTATTATGCACTGCCAAAGGTAAAATTCGTAAACGCACCTAGTAGAACGTATTTACGATTCTTAACTTTATCAAGATAAAAATAAAATTTTATTAATCAATTTTAACTTACGGTCTCGGTAGATAAAATTGAAATAAATGCAATGAATATCAAACAATTGACGAAAGTAACACGAGACAATGGCAGTGGATGAATCGGAAGTAAACGCCGAACGTATAAATTAATACTTGATTTGCCAATCGTATGTCATTTATATTACATCATTGAGTGTAGAATTTCCTTTTTGTACATATTTCCTTTCTTTCGTTAAAGCGCACGCACGTTGCACATATGTGAAAAAATAATGAAGATAACTTTTCGTTGAAAAAGAGAATTAAGGTATTTTATCGATTGGCACAATTTTCGCAATTTGACTTTCTAGTTTCTTCATATCTTCTGTCCTTTCCATCTGTCGAAGCAAGTATACAATAAAATATTGTTTCGTTCAAAAAATGATATTCTAAGAAATACTCTATTGTGACAGTACATTTACAGACATTTGACGAGTCGTTATCGTCATTTAATTCGCACGTATTATGAATGTATATATTTATTCGAAACATGTATACAACACGTTCCCGGCGTCGATCTATTAACGAAATACTACTCAATATATAACTTACATACAATATATATACAAATGATCGAGAAATTTTTGCACGACTTTAATAAATTGGAATGAATTTATGAGTAATTAAGTACAATAAGATTGCCATTAGAATATTGAGAAAGTTAATGTCGATTGTTAATCAAAGTATTTTAGTTTTCTTTACCTTTCTTTCGTTCAAATCTTCGACAATTAACATTAAATTATTATTCGCAAGCAATATAGGACTAATGCGATAAAGATAATACAAACCATACGTTATCATTACTATAATTTAAAATCTTTATAATTTTATAAATGCAGCAAACAGTCGTAAAGAGTATGATGGTTGGAAGTTTATAATTATCAGGGAGGGGCTTTAAGTGCAAAATGTAGACATTGGCAAAATTAAACTAAAAACAAACAGTTTTATATAACACACAATCGGATATAATTCTAAATAGTAAATTGAAAAATGTAGAAAAATCTATATATATATATATATATATATATATAAATTATACTTAATCAAGTAAATTAAATTTTTAATTTAATTCAAATTTTACTTAAAAAGGAATCATAGAAACTGAAATAAGAAGCTTTACTTTTATAAGAAGAACCCATTTACTTTATAAAAGTAATTATATTTTTCACATGAAAAAATAATAATACTTAATTTATAATGGAATGTATAAATGTAATTTTTCAAATAATATAATAAAATACATTAAATGCATTGTAGTTTAGACACGCTATTAAAAATACTGTTGTTATTCCTTAAAAATATAAATGTGATTTTTAGAAAATTTCTTAACGTAATAATATATACTTTACATTGCACCTTTAATAACGTATACAATTAACTTCAAAAACATAGTATAAAAACAAAAATTCAATATTTTTGATATCTAATATTTGATAATATGGCATTGCATTGAAATTCTTTTTCACAATTACTTTTCACTTATCAAATAGAAAATTTTTATCATTTATACAAAACTGTCTGACTTTGTTATAATTTTGCCATCTCTTTAATGTATGTATTCATTTTATAGTACGCATTAGGCCCTTTAGTTTTCTCTTTCTCACTAACAGTTTTCTTTTTCTTTCGCAATAAACCTTTTTTGCTTTTGGCGTACACTCATGCTCACACACACTTAAATAAGCTGCAGTCTGAAGTGAAAGGAAGAAAAAAAATTAATAGTTCAAATTGGCAGTAAAAGGCTCATTTTTTTGGATGACAGAGCGAAAAAGAAATCGCCTTCCTTTCTGGAAACACATTGCATACATGCTGTAACAGACACACTCATTCGTTTACACACAAAACAAAAATATATATCTATACATATTTATAATATATGTATAATCGCATTTTTAATTGCCTATTATCTTTATCGCCACCAAACAGCAACAGGTTTTTATTTTATTATATTTTTTTTTTGTTTAAAAGACTCGTCTAAAATGACATACCCAGAACTGTCAGTCAGCTTATTTCTTATCATATTATAACAAGCAAAGTATCAACAAGAACGGCCTGTTTAAACTTTTCAAGTTGGCCTTTAATACTTTAAGCTTCTTTTTATTCATTCTTATATAATTCTCTTGAAAAACTTTTTCGCGTTTTTTCCCGGCGCTACTCTTTTAAACTCAGCGAACGGATCGCAAAGTTTTTGTTATTGCCCTTTATGTTCGTTTTCCTTTTATCTTTTTCGTGTTTCCCACTACTGTCCGGTTTTTTGTTACGCGACGCATATTTTTTTGCATATTATTTCTTATAAGAAACATCTCTACATCAGGTGAGTTTTTTTTCACGTTTCTACAAATGTTTGGCTATACAAATTTGAAGAAAAATATCAACATTATGATAGAATCTCATGCGCATGTAACCGTAATGACGTGTGCAAAGGATACTGAAATTTCGCTTATAGATAATAAAATTCGAATATATAAAGTTAAAATCGATTTGAAAAGTTTCAATGAATTGTTAAATAGTATAATTCATTCAACTATGGATGACCAGTGAATAAACAGTTTTTTGTTGTAAAAATGTTGAATTTTGACATTTAATAAATTAATTTATTTAAAATTTAGATAACTTGCTAATACAATTTTTTCATGTTTGCAAATTGATTGTCTTCTAATTTAATGCTAAAATTAATGATTGTCCAAATTATTTATTAACATACTTAATATAGCACTCAAGATATTAAAAATATTTTGTTCATATCATGCTGAGAAAACGTATTTTATCAGACAGAATGAAAACAAAATAACATTATATATTAATAATATCACTATATAAAATTTTGATTATTAGCTTCTAATATTTCAATAACAAATCAATTTTATATCTAGTGCGAATATTATTTGCAATGACAAATAAACGAAAAATAATTGGTTCTATAAAATTGATTTGCATATCTATAAAAAAAAGAAGATATCGTATAATTATAAATTATGAAAATAAAAAATTAATATACAACTAAAAAATATTTTGCAATCGCAAAAATCATTTGTAGTGATTTTATTATTTTATTCTGCATTTAAATAATATTAAGAGGCTATCTTTTCAACTACGATATTTATGGAATGTATTAGCGAAAATTTCAACTCGCTCAACTCTAAAATAATTGTCTTCCATATCCAATGCGTTATAAAACTTACGTGGAATGCAAACTTGTCAATGAACCCCCCTTCCCACTTCACGCGACTGACTAAACACTGACAACCTAGTTATTAAAAAATCCTGCAAATACGCCCGTAAACATCGTAATCCCATTCATTCCCCGGTCACCAACATACGCCGCATCGCACTATATACAAATATACACACAATTTATATCGAACCACCGTTTGGCGAAATCAACGCGGCCGCCTCGAACTCTCAGTATCCCCTGCACAGGCCCTTCATCGTCATCGTTTCATTTATACATCGCGTGCGGATTCTCCACGTGTGTATGTGTGTAAGTCGGGGAAATCTTAACGAGTGAGTAAGTTTCTTTCCCGTATCCCCCAGTTTATTTCTTCTCGCCGCGCTTCGTACCGAAAGTTGGCAATCAAAACGACTTGACGCGACTCCTCGGCGTCTGCTGCGTCTCCTCGGTCTGAGCGACTCCGGTGACGCCGGCTCGTGACGGTGTAGGAGTGGAAGTTGGCGTGGCCGAGCCACCCGTGGACGCGCGAGCTGAACGATTGAAGTGCTTGCGCCCAAAGCGCAAGATACGTCACAAAAATAACACTTCTTCCTCCAGTGGTTGCTGCGGCTCTGCCTTCTGTGGTTGCTGTTGTTGCTGCTGCTGTTGATGTTGCTGCTGCTGCTGTTGTTGTTGCTGTTGTTGAATGTGGTGTTTACGGGGATAAGGCTCAGGAATGCGCGTATTGCGCAGCGAGCGGTTAGACATGGAGAAGTGGCTGAGAGAGCTCGAGCCATTGTTATGCTGGCTGCTGCTGCCCAGTTCGGGTGAGGAGAGGGTCGACGAGCTCGTCACAATTGCAGGACTGCTGCCGGTACGTGAGTGACGGTCCGGACTGTTGTTACTTATTATACTGCCACTCCTGTTGATCGGAAAAAAGAAAATAATTTAAATGGAAATAAGCACCAGCTGTAATATAGTGGATTATTGTTAATCATGTAATAAAAGAGAAAGGTACAAAATATATTCATTAATGATAACGAAGGTATAAGGTGTAAGACAATCGTCTTTGAACTCTTAGCCTCATTCTCTTAAATCACATTATGTAATGATGATTAATCATTAATTAAAATAAATGCATTATATTTCGTAATCATTAAAAATATTCTTTTTAATCTCATGCACGTAAACGGAGTGGCACACGCATTACATTAATCGCTTTTATGTTAATAAAAAGTCGTGAAGTAAATGAAATTAACGTTAATAATCACAATTATTATAAAAACTGTTAAATAATGACGATGATGATGGATAATTATTATTTAGTCATTAACAATATACATTAAGTTTTAAAATATTGTTAAATAGTTATCAAAAAAATTTACTATTGTATCAGACTTACGAAAACATATTGGTTGGATTTTTAAAAGCTTTTAAACTAATATTTATGTACAATATACATCAATGATGTTTCAATTTAACTGTAAATCTTGTATTGCTGAAAAAAAAATGAAAACACTACGATGTAACTTTTTATTCAGTTCACTTTTTAATAGAAACTTCAGAAGATATCTTTGTAGAAACATATGGCAATACTGAGAAATATGCAGTCACGAATATTTGAACAATATCCATAAAAAAGAAAAAAAACGGTCACTTTAACAAACCTGGAATTGCTGTTGTTACTGCCGCTGGCTAACTTGAGGGGTAGCTGTTGCTTGACGGGCAGTTGTTGCACTTTCTGTTGATTCGTAGCGCTGAACAGATGCTGTGGTATCATGCCCTTTTCATCAGTCTGTGATTTTTTCCTCGAAGTAGACGTATTACCACTACCAATTCCGCTGTCGCTGGACGTGGCAGTGCCGGCTGTCGTAGCTGTCGTCACCGAGACGCCCTGTCGCGTGAGTATCTCGAGCTTACGATACAGCTGATCTCGCTGTTTCTCGACGTCGCGCTGTTCAGCTGAGAGTTGCAGGCGCAATTTATTGAGCTCAGCACGTTCCTCCTCCATCTGAGAGCGCTCTTGCTGCGAGGCAACACGAAACTCGGCTCGCTCACGGCTCAACTGGTCTTGCAAGTTACGCAGCTCTTCCAGCTGTCGATTGGGGTTTGGCCGATTGTTTGATTTGCTCATGCTACCCTCCTTGAATCCAGCTAGAATCCGAGAAGTACACAATTTAAGAAAATATATAAGGAATGTAACGTATGCTATAATAAGATAGGGTGTTAAACTAACCTAATTGAGCTTGCAGATTTTCAATAGTTGTCATCTGATTACTAATGATGCAGAGTAACGTATGTACGTAATGCGACAGTCTAACAGCGACCTCACGCTGATCCCTGTAGACGTCGAGTTCGTCCTCTTCCTTGCCTTCGGTGTGCTCACCTGCATTGGACTCGCTGCCCTTGGGCAAAGGCGGTGCCGTGCTATTCAATGCTACAGAATCTCGCCAGGGATAGCGTTCCTACAAATTATTTATATAATAAATACCATTATATTTGTAATAAATAGTATATTTAAATTAAGTACAAGCAATTGGCTTACCTTATTGTGATCGAAACCAGCGAATGTTTCAGCTCTCCGTGGAACAGCAAGCGATGGCGGTACGTAAGCCTCGCTATGCCGCTCACCGGCCGAACTCAAACTCCTAGATAATGTCCCACCGGGCGCACCACATGACAGCGAACTCGCAAGTCGCATTGCTTCCTGAACTGCTTCGAGTGCCTAATTAATAAAGACAACGTTAGTCATAAATGAATTGAAATATTCAACGGGTAACAATACCTCTTGCCACATCTGCGTCGAATTGATTCCTTCACCCCGAACAAGTCTTAAATAATCGGGTATGTCCTTGTCTACCTTGTCAACATCATTTTCACTATCGGTTGGCAGGTTAATCGCCTGATGTAGTCTTAAGTGCAATTCCATCTTTTGTTCGAACAGCGATGCCTGTTCTTCGTCTTTCTTTCTCAATTCGTCTATATGAAAAAAATCTTTTAAGTAAATACGCAAATACAAATATTGCATCAATAATGTTAGAATACCACTTACCAAGTATACCCTGCAAGCGATTTTCTTTGGCAATTCTGAGCTTCTCCTCAGAGGACAGCTTCGACAGGGACAACGAACGTGCGTCCCTCATCTCATTGACCAAGTTATTCTCCATAAAGTTGGAAGTCTCATTATCAGGCTCTTGCGGGCACGCCTCCACCGCTGCCCTGATTGCTTTAATCCACACACGCTTATCGCGCGGCTCTTTCACCTATAACCATATTACACATTGTTTAAATGGGAATCACGCGATAACTATTATTTTTATTATTTGTTATATTTATTTAAATAAATAGCTTTTACAAAGTCAGAACCAAAATTACTAGATAAAATTAAAAACATACGTAGTTACATTATGTCGATACAACAATTTTAATCAATTATTTTATTTTAGGACCTGAATCGACAATAGCATGCTAATTTTATTCAAATCTATTGTTTCAAAATCTTTTATTCAAGTACAAATTTATCAACATTTACAAAAGCATTGGAATATTAGGAAGTATTCATCAAAATGACTTCACTGTCTTCACCCCCTTAACTGTATATTTATGATAGAGATAAACTAACCTCGAGATCGAACATCTGCGGCTCATTAGGATTACTACTGATGAGATAGATGCTAGACTCCTGGCCGGCCTTCTCGCGCACGAGTAACTTTTGCAGCGATACAACGCCCGCTTTGTTCTCAGGCATGAAGAAAGCGTACTTCTGCTCGCCAGCCAGGAAGAATAAGACGTCGGTGAGGCAAACAACGAGGACAGGCTTACCGCGGCCTTGTTGCGTCATCAGCCAAGCCATACCCTCGAACTTGAGGTTACGATTCGATGCCAGAATATCGGACTTTTTGAACTTCTTACCACGGTACGTCACGTATGATTTCGGATCGATCCTACAAAGAAAAAGACAATATTTAATTTACACCCATTTATATTAGAGATAATACTTTAAAAAAATCACTATCTAATTACTTGTGGTAAATGTCGAGTTTTCGGTCGGTTCGCTCTTTGTCCGCAACGCAGGCGTCAACGTCACCGAGGATCTCCTTGACGAGGCTCAGGGCTCTACGGAGGTTGTCTGTCTCGTCGGCGGTGACTCCAGTCTTGATCAGCGGCTCCACAAGAAGCGGATACTTGGTTAGTCGCTGAGTGACGAAGAGTATGCACTCGGGTATACCCTTCTTCTTCAATAAAGGATTATTCTGCGAAGAGGAAGTATTATGGTTTATTAATAAAGGGTTGATGAATGTACGCAATGAATAACGCATGACTTGGCCCGGTATAAGCGTTCAAGCGAACTTCTAGGAACATTTGAATATTCTATATGGTGAAAATTGAATTCAAACGCGGAAACGTTTTCGCGGATGTAAAAATAAAACATTTTTGATTTAAATAGCTATATGAACGTCTGCTTGGTTAACTTTTAATGTAATAGATTCTTTTAATAACCATTTGATTTCTAAAATGAAGTACAAAATCATGTGCCTTTACTAATTATTTTTTTTTGCAATTCTGTATACAGTAAAATTCATTTTGCAAATTCAGTACTAATATCTTCAAATTTTACAATTAAAAAATTCGTGTTCTATGTCTTCTTAATATTACCTTTCCTATATTCGAACTATTTACAATAATTTCACATCATATACATTCGATCTCACTCACCTGGCAATGCCGCACGAACCTCGCGAACCTTGGATCCCTCTGTTGATACCTCTTGTACACGTCAACGGCGTCCCTATGCCTACTACAAAATTCTCCGTACGCCGTTTTCATGCTAAGCGAGTTATCACCTGAGAATTGCTCGACGAGAATATCAGCGATCGTAGGTACAACAGCATTCTCGGATTGTCGCTGTCGCAATTTCGACAGAAAGTCAAAATGTATGTCCATGAGATGCTGAAGTCGCGGAAACATGCGATCGAGCACAGCGACGTTCAGATTAAAATGACGCATCAAGCCCTCAACAAAGATTCGCTGCATAGCGAGGAGGACGAGGCAGTGGTGCTTCTCTGTCAGGATGAACTCGTAGATATGCTCCTGTCGCTTTACCTCGCGCTCGTTGTTGTCGACGAGACGCATCGCTACCTTGCGACCGATTGACGCGCTCCAAGAGTCAGGCTCCTCGCGGCCCAAACCGAGCTCGGGATGCTGGTTGTCGAATTCTTCGAGGCTAAAGCCGTGCACGTCGTCGAAGTCGTATTCCTCCAAGCCGCTAGAATCGCGCGATTGATGAGTGTTGCTAGGTAGAAGATAAAATAGATGTAGGGTTAATTTGGAGACCATTTGGGAACAATTTTAAAGTTAATTTTTCAATTAAACGAATTCAATATCAACGAAAATTAATATGTAACAGTAACAAAACTTATCTAAAAGTATTATTATAGAGTTAGCGAAAATATACTTAATTAATTGTTTGCATTATTCAACTTTCCAAAAGCGACAAAATATTATTTGTATGAGTTGTATTAAATAGCGACGCTAAATACGGAACCTTAAGTAATTTTGTAATTATAGCGTTCTTTTACTAAAAAAAAATTCTATGACCTAACGCAGTGATAAATTAACGAATTTAATGATTTCAATTATCATAATGACGCCATTTAAATCTATTTAAGTAAAATTATGTATCATTATAAAGCAAATAGTTAATGTTAATGTTACTTTTTTCCTTCAGCTTACCTAGAAACATCACGATGCGAGCTTCCATCTCCATCTCTCTCTTCACTGATCGTTTGACTGAAAAAACGAGAAGGTTCATGTAAAAAGTGAGAATTTCATAATAATCAGGTTGAATAGCTTCTCTAGGAAAATCAGAAGCAAAATGATATGTGCCACTTTGAACAGTAAGAATAATAATAATGAGAAAAATGAGAAAAAAAATTAAATATATATATATAGCAATCCCATCATAAGTATGTTTAAAAAATCTTGGGCAGCATTCGGATCTACAATGCTAAAAACCTAAAAAACCAAATAATCATAATAGTAACAATAATAAAAAAATCGATATATAGATGGAAAAAAAAGTAAACGAACAATAACAAGTAAAGATCTTCAAAAGTTTGAAATGAAACAGTATATATATAAAATGACAATGAAGAAAGATTTTCTCTGTATATATCATATATAATATATAACAATGATCGAGTGAGCGATGAAACAGACAGACTCGTAAATATATATTTATATAAGATGATGATTCGGCGAACAACTGAAAATGAAGAGAACTGTTAACAGAGCGCCTATATGTCGATTATGTGTAAAAAAAAAAGTAGAATGCAAGAACATCTATACGGTAAACTTACCAAATTTTGCGTGAACGCTCATGGAAACGTGAAAATAATTAAATAACGTGTCTTTTCGCTGCCTATCAAAGCGCTTTTATTTACTTTCGAATAACTGCATTCGGTAAAAAGTTTTTCTCGTAATGAACTTTCCTCTGTAAATTTGATTCACCCCAAACACACACAGACTTTTCGACGAATTCCATTAATATTGTAATCAAAACTACAAAAGTGCACATCAGCGTCATACAGTCGATAAATTATTTTCAACTCGGAAAAAAATATACGACAAATGACCTAAAAACCCAGTTACTACGAAAATAGATTTAAACTCTTCGAATGAACAATTAATTAATGGTCTAAAAATTTCTCCCTTTTTACGTTCAATCAGAATGATTTTAATTACGCGCCAACTTAAAAATACGAATGTTCAAATACAAAGCGTCCTTTAAATGTATCGCGTTCACTAAATTCACGTTCCCATGTGTGCGTGTGTGTATGTGTGTGTGTGTGTGTGTGTGTGTGTGTGTGTATGTGTATGTGCATGTATGTATGTGATTTTCTCCTAAACAAATGCGATGACGTATATAATATAAAAAGAGATGAGAAAGAGAGAACAAAACAATAGAAAGCAAGCGGTTCAGAAGCACAGGCAGGGCGGGACAAAGTTAAGTAGTATAATATATATATAGTCGCTATATGGTCTCGCTGCTCGAGACGAGTAATTATATAATTAAATGTATAATGTGCGCGCGACGGTGTGTCTTACGTCAAACTATATTTTCTCGCGTGTATTTTCGATATACAGATGTGGTGTGTTTAAGTAGGTACGATGAATTACAGAATCGATGATATCATATATTGTGAGGCGTCCGTTGGGTCAGTGCAAGGTTTTCGGATCTATGATGATTGAAGTTGGTTGTATGTGCATTTATATTTTAATTTTATATATCTTTTTTCATTTTATAAGATTCGTGTTTTTTTCGAATGATAAATGGTTGAAATATATGGGAATGCGTTTGAAAAAGGTATTGATCGTGAAGTTTTGAAAGAATAACGCGTTGGAATTATGCCGGAAGAATAGTCATATCAATAAATGTAACAATTAATTTAAATCAAACTCTTAAGTTAAGTTAATAAAATTTCACTAGTTTTCTTACTTTCATTAACTATTTTATAATGTAAAATTGTCTCTCTGAAAAATGACAAAAACGTTGATAAAAAAGATGTTACAATATAGATTTGTAAAAAGTAAATTTCATTTTTTCTTGGAAAACATCTTTATTTGAATTGTCAATAATTATATCAGAAAAAATACTCGTGCACCATGAAGTAGTAAAAAATGAGACTGATGTTATTAAAAGGGCCACAAATAATATTTACAATTTGTAAAAAATATATTCAATATCGAATACACAACAATATTATTATTTTAAAAAATTACAAAAACAGATATTTCCATATTTGAAATATTAAAAATATTTCTTAAAAAAAAATGTACGAATTGCACTCAGGAAACATTGATATTTAAAAGAATTCATCAAACTCTTACGGGGAAATGATCACTTATAAATTCAAATGTTCGAATGTATACTATAAAAAAAAGTGACAGATACAGGATATGACATGTAGTAAAAAACCAGAGAAAGAGAGATGTAACCTGAGAATGGTAAATACGTAAGAGGAGATAGAGAGTGAGATTATATATAGAAAAAAGTCATGAATACGTATATATGCATATGTATAATGTACTCATGTGTATACGTATATATCAATGTACTAATAATAAATTCAGTGTATATTGAGAAAAGAGGAGAGACATATTTCCGCAGTAACTTTCGTAAATCGGCGCGTCATTGCCGTTGATCAAAGTGAAAAATGAAAAAAAAACACAATAAAAAAAAAAGAAAGATTGTCTCGTTCGTACATTATCTGTATCTGGTTGGCATATAAGAGATATAGTAACAGAGATAATATACGTATTGGAATTTTTTTTGTTTCTGTATATATAAGTATATACATAAAGTAATTCTGTTGCTGTGGTTTATTTGATGCTAATTTTTTTTGTTTAAACTTGATTTTTTGTTTGTTTTTTGTTCTGACGGAAGAGAGAGTGACAGGAGGGACTTACTTGACTCCGAGCTTGGTGGCAACTCGCCGCCAAGGGCTGTAGCTTGTCACCGCTTTCTTGTTGTTTACCTCCCTGTTTATAATCCGTATCGGTTAGTGCGTGCGTGATGGTCGGTCGAGGGTGATGCGAGCAGTATAACCGCGGGGGGTGGTTGGGTAAGGGTTACAAGAGTCGGAAGTAAAAGACGCACACACATCCACGCGCGAGCGGAGGTGGTCCATATACTTTCTGTTTTGCTTTACTTTTTTTTGTCATTTTCAGTTTTGTTCAGAATGTGAGAGAGAAAGAGAGAGAGATAAAGCATACAACAATGCATGTTCATATATATATATATCTATTGGCCCGGCCACAAAACACTTCGCTCGCTCTCTTTCTCGTGTATGTATATAAGTGTGTGTGCATGTATTTGTGTATGTATCTATGTATGTTTGTGTGTCTATGTGGATAAAGGTCAGAAGTGTTTCTGTATTAGAGTTTTATTTTTATACTTTCAGTAAAGTTTTTTTTTTGTACTTTAGATGCTGACTAGCGAGATTTTGCTGATTCTTTTCTGATAGTCACGAGTGCAGTTCAAGTTGTGGCTATCATTAAGATTCATTTCATTTGGTTTTAAAATATCGGCAAACTACAATCGTGAATAGAAAAAAAAAGACAAAATCTATGGCTAGATCTAAAAGTATGTTAAACTTGGAGTGTTTTTTTGCAAAGTTTTTTTGTTACACGCTGATTTAAAAAGTCATCAAAAACTTGTCGTCTGTATAATATTGTATTTTTATTTTTCACTGGCGATTTTTTTACGTTAAAATTTCACAATGAACACAGCTATTACTTCGAAGTAATAAAAGTAAAATATAATCTAACAAATCGAATACTACGTTACAACAATACTGCTTAATTTATTTTCCTCAATAAATTTATTTCAAATAATTAATGGAATCGCTTTATTGCTTTTTCGTAAAAAAAGATTAAATATAACAATAAACTGGCGTAAAAACATTTTCAATAACTTTTTTTGTAGAGTAATAAAAGCAAGTAAATAAAAACGTGTCAATATGCTTTGTCTATGTATTTTTAACTCCAAATGGATTATTAAACTACCTCAGAAAATCTGTCAGTCTGTAGGTCAATCAATATTAAGGGGAGATTATGGTTGGACTTTTCTTTTATTAAAATAGTACAAATAATAAAAAACGAAATTATCGATAAAAAGTATGGATTAAGTTGAAAAAAATACATAGAAGATTTAAATGTAAGTGTACACTGCATGCCTCTGGTTTAGAATTCATTGAAAATTTAGTATTTGTGCAGTGATGAATAATTATTATATACGATATTTGAAAAAATTGCATGTCTTTTTAAAATTAAATTGATTAAGAGTAACAGTGCAATTATAGTTTAAAAAGCATCGCAATGAATTTATTATCACAGCATGCAATAAATTTGTCATTTCAGTTTAAAAAAAAATTGTTTGACAATTACTTTAAATTATTTTATCACCATAGTCCCCCCTTCATAGTAATATTTTTAATGTAAGGATTCATTCTCTTTAGTCATCTCATTCAAAGAAATCAGATAATGGATAATTCATTCACTTGGATAGTATGTAACAGATACTTTCAATCACCTAAAATTAATTCAGCTTGAAGCTTATAACTAATTTCTTTGAATGGAGATTTTTTTAAATTCAGTTTAATGTCGGAATTGCATTTGAATAAGTGCTTACGAGTCTGTAGCGCATAAATTTAAAAATGATACAATAGCATTACTTCTATTGATAAAATAAAAGCAGGACACGATGTGTTATTATATTATTGTTAAAAAATCGTGTACATACAAGATTCGGTAAAAACATAAAACGTAAAGCTATCTTCAAACTCTAAACGACTTGATTATTGTACTGTACAATTAAGAATTGAAAAAATTGTTACTCTCTGACAATAAAAAAGGAAAAAATTAGAGTAAAACCCGTGTGTAGTGTTATTTCGATAATATATATTCATAAGCACCATTGACCATACAACCTGCTATAATAAAAAAAAAGTGAACGTAAGGATGTAATTAAAAAAATATGCTAAGGCCTGTCGCTCTACCAATATATGTTGCTAAAATTGCAAAATCAATCTGAAACAAATAAGCTTCTGAGCCAGCCTAAGCATCGGAGCAAAACGACGCATGGAACATCGAGATTTTGTTACTATTGTTTATGTGATTTATATTTTTGTTTTTGCTATTGTAAAATCGTGATCACATGTCAGACACTTTTCTCAAATCATTTTATTTTTCTTCATCCATACAGAATTGAAAAATTTCTGCTTCAGCTATAACACTTCTCATTTGTTTCTATATGAAACGAAACAATGGGAATTGAAAATTTGCATTGTGTACGATTTATATTCAAATGAGTACTATACACACAAAATTAGAAGAATACAACGATATATCTTTGCAACGACATAGTCCGTATGAATTTTTTATATAGGCTTACTGCATAGTGAATAAATATTCAAGTTTAATGAACGAATGGAGCAAGATGCTATTATTAATCACTTTAATAAAATATCTTTCAGTCGGTAAATACTTAAAATCGGCTCTATTTTGAAAAATTTACGTTAGGGGAAAAACAAATTCTCGCACTTAGAAACATTAAAAGTTCTTTTCATGAATCGATCCTCATTCACAATTAACAATCACCTCCTCCAAAAGTCAACATCAACACAAATTTCCAATTCCCCCAGAGCTCCGAGCTTTGGTCTGACCATGCTCACAGCGTGCGAATCTTCAACCATAGAAACGAAGATCCAAGGCAGCAGTTACATTACTATGTGATAATAATAGTGACTTTCTCGAAGAGGGGAGATTTTAATCTCTCTTCCTCCCGAGGTGGGATGAAGGTGTGTGTGTGTGCGCGCGCGCGTGCGCGTACGGCACTTACCTCCCAGAGCCGATGGACGCGGGCAGAGGCAGCGAGGCTGTGGAGCCGCGCTTCACGATGCTCGTGCCCGATGATATCGAGACGCTCGAGAGCGACTTGAATGACGACTTGCTCGACTGCTTCGATTTCGTGCACTCCAGTTGGTAGTGATCCTTGCAACCACTGTGGATTATGGCTCCGCAGGCTGCGAAAGTTCATTGTTTTTCGTTAGTTTGCATTTTTTAAATTGTTATAGGTATATTTTAGATTTTTCTTAAATTATATGTAAAACTTTGAAAAACGAAAACTTGAAAAGATAAATAATTCACTCAATCGTTTTTAATCATAAAGAAAGACTAAAAGAAAAATTAATAAAAAGGCTTTTCACCATAAATTTCTATCAATGGAAACAGAAGAACACAGTAAGAGAGTAAAAAATTTCGAATACCGCAGTATTGAATAAATTGTGTGAAAAGGAAGTTTAGCATTTACTGAGAGCATGACTTTTATATTTCAGATACGTACTTTCACAGTGCAAAGTTGGCTTATTGGAAAAGGACTTCATACAAAAATCGCAAGAGTTGTTTCCTTGTGACGACACGTTTATCGTTGCCCATTGATGTTGCTGCGCCGGCTTCTTTCCGCTTTTGTCCTGCTCAAATTTAGTTGAAAAAATGTAGGTTAATCTCCAGTAACTCGGCTACAATTGTTAAAGAGCATATAGAATTAAAAATCATCAACGAACCTTCTTTTTTCTGGAAAACAATGACCCTCGTTTTCTCTTTGTCTTTTCCGAGTGCCTATCGTCGTAAGCTGTGCTGTAATGAGAAATGAAAGAAAACAACCGTATGTAGTAAAAACGTTGAGGTGGCCGAATTTGGATGGACGTAAAACAACATGTGTTAGTCATAATCCTTGCTACTAAGCTACACAATCATATATATATATATATCGTCAAAGTTAGTATATAATAAATAATTGCAATATATATAAAAAAGATAAAACAATGAAAGGTGTATTTTATATAAAAGTAACAAAAAAGATACAAGTGCAAACAGAGATAGTCAATCGTGTTACGTCGTATAGAAAAATAATATATAGTATAAAACTACTTGTAAAATGCAATGTATTACCCCAAGAGTCGTACCGACCATTTTTTCATTGTTTAGGATTGTTAGCCACAAATGCATGGTCAAATTGGATTGAAAGGGTGCGAGGTAAAGGTCCCACATCATATATCATAATTACTCAAAACAACCATGTATAAGCAATTCTATTTATGCCATTACAACGTACAACGAGTTGATTATACCTTTGACAAAAACCGAATAAACCAATATATTCTCAATTACAATAGAAGTTAAATTACATTGAATGAACCCATATTCCTTTGTAAAAAAAAAAAACACTCACATACGGATCGACAACATACCCGAGCACGTTAACGCAATTCCCCGCAATCAACCACATCAAAGCAACCAACTCGTTCACCGCGCTCGCGCGTCTCTCTTCAACGCGTCGGGGACGTTTATCTCTCTAGGGCAGGGAGAGACAGGAGGAGAAACGAAGTGGGGGGGAAGGGATAGAAACGCTGAGTCGAGCTCGCGATGTATATATATATACATATACATATATACACATATACACATTATAAGCATCGGTGGTCGCGACGCGCTTTTGCTATATAGCTCGCTCGCTCATCTCGTTAAACATCGAGTACTCACTCGGTCAAGAGTTCGTCGAGGGAGGCCTGCGTATTCGGCGTGCCCTCTCTCATCATCATGTCCTCGTGGAATTCATGACCATGAGGGATGTGAAGATCGTCCGTCTCTGTCTCACTTCCACTACCCTTTTCGTGTCTTTCATGCCGACTGCCGTGTGTGCGTGTGTGTCGTGCGCAAAACAATATATAGAGATGCGGAGGGTAAAACAAGGAGGAAACCAAAAAAAAAAAATAAGAGGTTGAAGTAGAAGTTGTCCACGGTCAAGTGTAGACGGGAAAAACTATTATAAATTAGAAAGAGAGAGAGAGAGAGAGGAAGAAGGATGGTTGAAGGTAGAGAAAGAATATTAATCTCGGCTATATATTCGCGCGAAGTGAGAGGGAGAGAGAGAGGAGAGAAATTCTCACTCTTTGACCTTTTTTTTATCGTCGTCGTTGTTGTTGTTGTATAAATAGCAGAGCGTCGAAAAAACGAACGAAGCAAAGCCTTACGCACGTTTAGATTGACGTTGATCAAAAACATTGTATCGAAATAATAATAACAATAATGATAATAATAATAATAATAATCACAATAATGACAGTAATAATAATAAAAGTAATAATAATCTAGAAAGATCAATGACAAATCTAGTATTTGTATTAACTACACATTTAATTACTCTCTCTGCTGTCAACTTGACTTCGAACTCTCTGTCTTCTTTCTAGAGAAGTATATTTCTGCTTTTTTTTTTAAAAGAAGGCTCAGCAATAAATGTAGGCCATGCTATAAGATTCGCATTTGTTTGCTACTCATTGTGCGTAGTATTATATATGTGCATGTGCGTATAAAATTGTGAACAAAATATTTCACGCTGTATTCATGCAATGGCATGATATGTCAGAGCTGAGCTTCTATAAAATTGCTCGTTCTTTAACAATACCACGATTATTAGTGATCAATTTTTATTCTACTTTCAAATCAGTTGCAATTTTGTTTGTTTCACACAAAAGTATTCATTATACAAACAATTTTCAACTCAGCTCCGCATAATAAATTTAATAATTATTGCATTCATTCTCATCTATCTCTAAATTATCAACTGTGACAATATGTATAAATCAATTCCGATAAATTACAAGTGCTTTTCTATAGAAAGAGAGAAAAATTTTAATTTTAAAAAAAAGCTGATCGGAAGAACGATTGCGTTGCACAAGTTGACGGGGCATTGTTGAACCTTTTTCATTACATTATACGATGGTGTTCGATCTAATTTACAGTAATATTTTAATAAAAACTAAAATGAAAAAAAAAGAGAATCAATAAATTATCGTACAAAAGGTAATAATTCCAAAACCCTCTGAAAATTCATCGTAATCAAAAAGTGCCACAAATCAGAGCACATCGTCTACTCCCCAAATCAGACCAGCAACCCTTTAGAATTCCCTTTTCCCTAACAAAAAGTTCATACCCAATTCCCTTCAAACCGCGACAAAGCCTCGTGTCATCGACGCTTCAACCCATCAGAACCGTCAACTTTGCCCGCGCAAACGTCTTGCGTTCGGAAGAGAGAAGAAGAAAAAAAAACGCGCGCAGGCGCTCGCCGAGAAAGATAGAAACAGTATATATATATAATAAAAATGAGGTAGTGAGAAAGAGTGAGCGTGAGAGAAAGAGAGCGACTTACGCGGACAGAGAGGGGGCGACACGCGCTCCAGTTTCCGTAAGGTGGGTCTGGCCCGGCGGTATGACAATGGACGGCGTCGAGACCGACTTCTGCAGCGGTAGCCGCGAGCCTGTTACACCAGGCATCAGGCTGACGTTGTCGCCTAGTCGCTGATGGCCTCCTCGCTTCACCACCACCTTCTTGAATTCGCTCTGTATTATGAGAAGATAATGGAAGAGAGAGAAAATTGATGGATTAGTTGGTGTGTGATGTGAGAGATGTAGTAGCAAATGATGTGTGATAGTGTTCTGTTTGTATTTGTAGCTGGTATAGCATATATTGTTCAATAGATATATTCTCAGTTATTTGACATGTCAACGCTATAAATATATGCTTATTTTAAGCAAATAATACTATAAAGTTTATGAAGAGATTTCGCAACGTTTCTTAAAATGAAAATATTTCTGTTATAATAATGTAAGTATTAAAAATTTTCACAACCGCCCAGCTGTTTAAATTTCATACTACATTCAATTCATCACATTATTTACAACCACATCATTTTTAATTGTTTTTAATTTCACATTTCAAATGATAACACAATTTTTAATGTAATAATAAATACCTGAACGAAATCAGCCTCGTTTAGCGAGTGCGTACTTGACTGCGACACGGAAGCTCGATTTTTGCTGGTCGCGTCTCGGGTGCGCGGCTTGCCGTCCAGCTCCAGGTCCATGTCACTGTCAAGGCTGCTCAAGCTGATACTTCGCTGCCGCTGAAAGTAGCCATTGACGTCAGGTGTAAGCGAGGAAAGATATCAAATTTAGTTAAAAGCTCGCTGCTGGCTACTGATAAATATCTTTTACATGTTTTATTATATTATACTATATTTTTTAATATAACTTTTTTGAAACTATTTGATTGACGTTTCAGCTATAAATAAAATACACTTTTTAACTAACAGTGCATTGATTGAAAAGTTTTTACATACTTGTGCACATTTAACAGAGAACTTTTACCGTATTTTAACACGAAGTATATATTAATGAAAAGTATAATTAACCACACTATTGATTTTACGATACACGCTTAATTATTCAGAGTCTATCACGTCGTAATTATAATAGAAGCTGTTTCAACAAAAAACTATTAAAAAAAACTCTTTTTATTCTTTACAGAACTTCCGCTAAAAAAAAATAAAACAGTAAAAAAAGAGCAACTGTACACTCGTACTATTTCCCATCATCACCCAACACACTCACGATATTCTGAGCTTGCAGGTGATTCTGATCCGAACCGCGTCTCTGGCGTGAATCCTCGAGGTCAGTCCAGCTACGTCTACGGTCGATACCCTGCAATATCTGACTGCATACATGGCTCTGTGGTCCACCAATCATCGTCGCCGGGTAATGCGTTGGCGAGCTGTTGGTCGAGCAGTTGGTCAGCAGGTCAGGATCCGAACCATCCTGTTCGTGATGATGATGATGATGGTGATGATGATGATGTGGTTGGCCAGGTTGCTGTGGCTGGGCTGTACAAGCCGACGGTGGTTGGACGATACCGTCGATTGATATCACCGGGCAGAGGGACGGACAAGAGGTGCTGAACCTCTGCAGGTGCTCGCCCTGTTGTGCCCGAGCGGCGAGCGCGAGCGTAAGGTCGCGCATCTGATGGATATTGTCGTGGATCTCATGGAGGTGGCGTAGCGGTTCCTCTGTGCGGGGAGAATTTGGAAAAAGGTTGAGGTGTTATTAAAGGTAAATAATGAGTATTAAAATATATGCTTTAAAGTTTGATAAGATATATGAGAATTATTAAAAAAGAAAAAAAATGTATTTGAACTTTTTAAGTGGAGAGGAAGATGGAAATAATATTATGTACGTATTATACACCATCGAAAGCAATGTATCAGGTTCAACTGTACTTGAGAATATCCACTCATTTTTTCCCCTCGGGCACTTTGCTCAACTTATCCTCCCACTTAAACAATTCTTCCAAGAGTTTCTTTTTTTTTCGCTAACAATGAACTCTGACATGAAAATTATGAAAGTCCGCGTGTATCTTATAGTTCTAGAAGCTTTCAAAACTAATTTTTAATAAAAAATTTTCTTCGTTTGTACAACGTACTTAAAAAATCTTCCACTTAACAAAAATTCAAAATCCTTTTTTTTAAAAAATTAACAATCCTTTACAAATCACAAATCTACCACCAAAAAAAAGCCACGCGTACACTCGAGCCACTCTCTACATACTCTTATCGCGAAATCATTCCAATAAATTTCAGAAAAAAGCGCAGCTCGCACTCGTATACCCGAGATATATAAATATACCTATATATACAGCACGCGCAATTTATTATCGAACGTTTGCACGAAAAAAAAGCGCATACACACCAGAGGGGATCTAGAAAACGCGACAGTCGTATATAGAGGCTCGCGCGCGTTTGTTACCGAACGATGCAATATCTCGCGTTTCAAAGCCGGCGCTGCAGCAACGCGTGTCATTGTTTCGCGCGGAACAATATTATCGTTGCACAGCGGAAGATATCGTTTTCGCGCTGTAGTAGTCTCGCGTTCGCAAAAACTCGTGATTTTATTGTGCGTCGTGGCGCGCGTTTTCCCCCCGTTATGTATATGAAATAATACGAGCGGCACACGTATAAGGAATTCGAGTGGATTATTTTTTTCGAAAAAAAAAAATAAAAGAAAAATTGTTCGTTTTGGAATAGAGAAATTCGTTTAGAGGGTTTTTTTTTAGTTGGGGGTTTGGAGAGGTGAACGTGGTATGCGTGGGTTGATTAAAATTATACGATGACGTATATGCGCACGTATATATACCAGAGAGCGAGAGTAGTTTTCGCATAGAGATATATATGAATTCGTTATTGATTTAGTAAACTTGTTAATGATAGGGACTGATAAGAACTTATTATCGTGAAATATGAAACGTAAATTTCTAAAGTTTCCCCTGATAATATGATGAAACTTTCATCCCACGCATTATAATGACAACTCACCGATTTCAATCAACAATCTCGAATATATTTCGTTAATTAACAATTTTATCCTTCTACTACATCGTCGCACTTATATTTACAAAACCAATATATTTTTAGCATTGAGTTTAACATCAAGAGTCAACCAGATATATGTCACCAACCAAATCCCAATGTTTACGAATACATAGCTTATACTCTAACTTCCCAACGTTTGTAAAAAGTAAAAAAAAAATAATCCCTTCCCGCAATCCCTCGATTAAAAATGAACATCGTAAGTATGATTCTCTCTTCTAAGAATCAACCCTACGCAGCAGCAACACCGGCTTAACCCAAATAATCCCCAACCCCCAGCTTTTCTCTCTCTCCCAACGATAATACTACATACACTCTCTTTTCTTCTCGTGCTCTCTCTTACTCACCTAGAATCGGATAATGTTTAGCGAGGCCAGGCGAGTGAGGCGTGACGCTGATGATAGGCACCAAGGGGTTACCCCCAGGTGCCAGATGATGCTGCTGCTGCTGCTGCTGTTGTGACGTAGCCTCGGACATGTTGATAGCACTTGGTTGTTGCTTACGCTGTTGCGAGGATTGATTCGTGTGCATTGACGACGACTGTTGAGGTGGGCCGCAACCCTCGTCTTTGGTATAGTCGCAGTCACCGTTGACGACGCCGACAACACCGCCGACGCCGCCGGTGCACTCAGCCGGTTGCGCGGCCCCGAGGTAATCCGTTATTACATCCTCGTCGCTGTCCTCGCCGCTGTTCGGGCACTCGTCTGCAAAAAAAAGGAAAAATAAAGGAAAAGGTTAATACTTTTATTTTTTATAATTCTGGAGTATTAGGCATAAATGTTTGTATTAGGAGAGGTTTTGGTTTGTTTTGTTTATGTCTAAGTAAATTACTTTTTAACGTAGCCAATATGACCTACATATAATAGTGCATAAAAGCGCCGAGCGGGAGGAGGAAGAAAATTTCATTCTCATGCTCTGTTTCCTTTACAAAGGAATTTTAATGTTCGACAATATCCTATTGTTGCATTTTTGACAAAAATAAGGTTTTTCCAAACAATTCCCATTGTAATAACAATTTCCAAACAAATTATTAAGCGCGAATCTCATAAATGATTTGTTTCTTTAAATATTGATTTTACTTATCTGTACGTAATAATTCGAAAAGAAATAACAGCTAGTAAAGATTCTGAACAAACATCGCGCGTACGAGGTATTTAGTCAAAACTTTTCGACACATATACTAGATTATATTTTTAAATAATTTCGAAAACTTTTTTACAACTCAAAATATATAGCTATGTTATTTTTAGTTGAAAATGTGATTTGAAACATTATTTTCATAAACAAAATCTCTTGTACCAAAATATAATCTACACTATATCCTGTAAATCCGTAAACTACATCCAATATCAATGACCTTATCCACTATTCACTACCAATTTCTCTTGTTATTCATATAAAAATGCCCCCTCCACTATACATACACATTGGTAGTATAGCACAGCAGCCGTATAGGGATTACTTTCCATCCACAGCATAGACATTCCCAAGGGTTCTAAAAATTCAATGAAATCCTCGAGAATTCCTAGACAAACAGGGAAGAAAACTTCAAAGAATGTTTAAAGGATCTAATAATCTCTCTCACCGTAAACCCTCCTCTATATATATATACAACGAAAAAAAAGAACTAGTTCACGCTGCTGCAGCATTCCCAACGCGCGTTATCGCAAAATTCATTTTCATATATACAGAACAGACGCGTAGAAACACACACAGACATATATATGTATACAGTTTTCCCAGAGTGCACGCACGTATATACAGAACTATATACACGACGATGACGAGTCTGTATATAGCAAAAGCGCGTGTAATTTCCTCAGCAGCTTTCCCACGTGCTCGAATAAATTCATCTCACGTTTTTGCGGACTGCGTGTGTATCGCTTATGCAAGAAATTCACATCACACTATAACTGATCTCCGCGACTCTCTCTCTCTCTCTCCTCTCCCTTCTTGAATTCCCCAGAGCGCGAAAATTTCATTTCGCGTTCGCGCGTGTTGTTTCGTCCTACTATAGCAGAGAGGTAACGTATAATGTAGGAACCGCATATATTAGTCGTTAAAAAAGCACACTGCTGATGTATATTGTTATATGCGTATATATACGGTGATTAATTAGAGCTGCGCAGGTGGAATTTCACATTCATCATCGATAAATTTAATAGAATTACTAATTTAGTATAGATCGAGAAACGCGATATGATAATGTTATCTCACTGAGATTTCGAACCTGCTTTGACAATCGCTTCAACGCTTATACATATACTTTCTTATTCTCTAATGATTAATAAAGCGTGTACAATTGTCACGTTGTAGTATAACGAAAAGGGGGATAACAGCAGTTTTATTGCGACATAGAAAAATAAATCGTCACGCGCGTGCGGTATATGTACAGATTTTTATCTTATCATGACTGATTTTTAGAACACACCGCGCGTACGTCCCTAAAAATAAGACTCTGTATATTCAATTATCTTTTATCTACGTTGACTGACACAGATACGACACACCAATTATACTCTCTCTTCCTCCTTATATACTAAACCACGAACAAACACTTTTTTTTCACTTCTAATTCAATTTGTATTTTGATTACATTATATATACACATTTCTAGAGCAGTATTATCGTTATACACCTAACTTTTATAATTTCACCATATCGCGTGATTTAAAAGTTATATCGTTAAAATATTATCTCTATCTCGTTACCTCAAAACAACGCAATTCAACACGTAATCGCAACCACAAAAAGCACACTATATACATATATCCAAAATCTAAATGAAAAGCCATGCAGCGCGCAGCAATCTCATCAGATATACACCGCTGCCTTTGCTAACAACTAGGCTAAGTACGTCAATTACCTTACGCGTTATATGTATACCTCGACATTTCCACGTATAATACACCTCTATACATCTCTTTCTCTCCAAAAAGAGATTTCATTAACCATGCAACAACTTCATATAAATAAAAAAAGTTCTTCTTATCTCTAAATCCTCTCTATTTCCCCCTCTCCAAACCACACACAACAACGCGCCTCGACAATTAACCCCATTTCACACTGAGGCAGCAGCACCTTGAACAAACGAAAATCAGCCTGCGATGGCAATATAAATCCTTCCCCCCGATATTCTCCCTCCTCCGGTATATCCCCTATAACCCTGCTAATCGAAGACAGGAGGTCCTCGCGAATGCAAATGCGCGCGCGTCGATGACAATCTTCCCACTGTACGGCTATGCCTCTCTCTCTCTCTCTCTCGTGGCGGGCTGAATGCTAGAGAGCGCGAAAACTGGGTCGCGCGCCAACAGCAGCAGCAGCAGCAGCAACGGCGCATGCATATACATGTATATATACAGGTTATATAGATACGCGTTCACTCGCGCGCGGTGCGTAATTAAACGCCGCTTTTCGCTTGTAACTTCCTCTCCGCTGGGATTTTCTCCTTTTTTTCTCTCTCTCTTTCCCTCTTGGCAAGCAAGAGTCTTTCTTCGGTCTCGAGTGTATAAGTACACGCGTGCGTTGTATTGTGAATTATAAGGATTCGGTAGTATGCCGCGTATATGTATACACTACTTTTGTTGTTGTTATTGTTATATACTGTTGTTATGATTAAAATGGTAGAAAATAATTGGCCTCGGTGCCAGAATTATTTTAACATAGTGGAGAAAGATGGCGCTGGACTATTTGAAAAAAAAAAAGAAAAAAGTCGAGCAATTGTATATGCGGGTAAACACGCGTTGATCGTGTATATACGCACGTTAGAGCCGGAAATTCTGATGCTATCTTATCTCGGAAAAATTTATTGGCGCTAATGAATTGCGCTTTGTTTCCCGCGACGGTGCGGTTCGTGTATATTTACCTCACTGTCCACTATACTTAAGTTAAGCTTATACGCGCGCACGCGTTTCACGCTCTTTATCAACATAAAGAACGGTTTTCCATCATATTGCGATAACCGCGAGCGGCTATCGCTGATCCCTTATAAGTTTTTTAATCTTTCAATCGAAATGAAATAGAGTATAGATAGATATACAATTCAATTTTAAATATATACCATTTACACAAAGGTTTATACACACTCGAGGCGTATATAAATAAAGAAAAGAAAGAGAGAATAATAAGTGAGTTTAGTGTCCTATACGCGTGTCCCTTTTTTTACGGTATAAATTAAATCTTAAGAATGTTATGGTACATTAAAATTCTAGAGAGATATTACTTCATTGCGTGTTTTAGTGTCATGACGTCACCGCCGCACATCGGTATACCTATATATATACACACGACGACGCTCACTCTATCTCAAACGAAATTTCAGAACTTATATAGCAACGAAAATAATAATCAACGATAATATTTCATAAAAAGAAAAAAACTGCAGTTACAAGTGTCGACACTTATTTGGTTCTTCATGCGTATAATAAATAGCAAAGTATAACCAGTGAAGAGAGCTTCAAAGTAAGTACCGGAAAAACGTCTCGAAAATTTGCCTGGAGGAATAAAAAAAAACAAGAAAAAAGAAATACAAAGGTTTCGGTGAAGTCACGCATTGCGCGCCTTCTTATTATTATATACACGTGAAAAAGATATTTTTAACAATGACGCTTTTTTAATCCGCGTTTATACCTACATATACACGCATATACAACTTTCTGCCCATCTTTCCTTAACTCTCGCATTAATATACACACGTCGCGTATATTACAATTGCTAAATATAAAACGCTTATATATTGGTATATCTGTTTTTATAAATATTTACGTTACATCATACATTGCATCTTTCTGGTCGTCAGTTAACAACGTATAATAATAATAATAATAATGATAAATCAATCAAAGTATATTAATTTCGTACGTGATGTAACGCTCGGGTGCGATAAATTTTCCAGAAATTTAATTCAATTAAAAGATATAGCAGCTGGCACGAGCGCCAGTTGATTAAAACGCAATTAAATATCGTCACCAAAGTGCGCATATAAAAAAAAATTGTATAACAATTCCACAACAGCACCACATACTCTATACTATACAAACTGCATACCATCTTCCACAATTCTCTAAACTAAACCCGCGCGTATATGTATAGAAAAGGAGATCGTGAAGAATAAGTGAGAGGCTATATATACGAATGCGAGGCGCGCACTTCCGGAAAGCCGCGCGCCCGGAAGTCCCGCAGACCCGCGGCGACGGGGCTACACCTCCACGCGCCTTCTTCTTCTTCTTCTTCTCCTACGCCATCATCGACGGAAGCACAGCTCTCTTTGTCATTGCCGTCACGATTTCTATACTAGCACTGCGCCATTGGAATGTATAGAGAATATGATGATGAAGATGCGGGGTGTTGGAAGAGAGTGAGGTTGGTTGACCTGCGTTGACGATTGGTGTGAGGTATATCGGTGTGTGGTGCAGGTGGCAAAGTCGAGAAGATGACGTGCGGGGTTTGGTGTGTATACAATTTGTGTGAAGTGTTTTAATAAAATTTCGGTGGAATGTAGTTGTTGGAAAAATAAAATAAAAAAATTGAACGGTTTGCAATCGAAAGAGAAATTATTGTGAATAAATAGTTATTGTTTTATAGTGAATGCTAAACATTTTTTTTTATGACAGATTTATGTTAGACAAATTTGTATTTATGCATATATAACAGAACATATAATTTCTTAGTCAGATATGAAAACAAAACAAATATCAAAGTAATACGTGTTTTGCAACTTGTTTTTTGAAATTGTAAATTAATGTCATTTTTTTCATCCATAATTACCGTACTGTCACGTAAAGTAAGAAAAAAATGGGAAAATTTAAAAGATTATCGTTATACTTTATAAGAATCCGCGATGTATTGTTATATGTGCCATAAAATATGGTAATTTGTTTGGGTATTTACAGGCAGTGGTAACTTTACACGAGACAATATGATAATTGTTACAAAACTTTTTTTTTCATACGTGTTTATGAACTTGACAACAGCAAAAATACTTAAAATAAAGCCTCTACATAATCTAATGGAGAATAACATGATTTTAATATTAAACATGAACTTCAAAACTTGAAGGAAATATCAATATTAAATTAAACAATAGCAAATATCATTTGAATTTACATGTTTAAACGGGCATTTAAAAATATCGACCGTTGAATCCATAAACAGCTTGGAAAAGTTCGGAATCTGAGTAAGAGCGAAGATTTTTCAAGATTGCCCGGCTAAAGAGTCTCAGTCCGACCGCAAGATAAATAATTATATTCGCGGAACGAAATTTTATGTTATTGACCTTTAAAAGCGCCTGGCTGAATCACGCGAAATAAAAACCAGTTATATTCACAGTTCTAAAAATACGCAACGATGTAAACGCTCAATCTTCGTCTAATAAACACTTCTAATGCATCGTTTTTTTTTAATACATAAAACCAGCACGTCAACTTCTCAACTCACTCTTACTATAAAACGTGTAAATACGAGTATTTAATAATCAGTAATCAAACGACACTTGTTAGAAACCCCAAACGTCGTTCAATTCCTCCTACACATACTCAATTGGAAAAATTTAATCCCGGAGGTTCTTGCAATGATCGCAAAACTATCTATATATAACAAATTGGTTTTGCGTTCGAAAGAAGCACGAACGTCTCAAAGTTTGCAAGCAGCGCGCGGGCGCGCAAAGCTTTCCAAGCGAGAATATTGGACGCTTCGAGATATAGAGAGAGAGCGAGAAAAAGTGCGCTATACGTGAGCTGAATCGTCGAAAAATTCGAGCGCTCTCCGCAGCGAAAAGTAAATAAGCTCGAAACTTTTCTAGTTCAACTGAAACGTCAAATAATACTGTGTAATACAAGGCAAGGATATATGGTACGTTCTAGTTTTATTTATCAAAAACTTCATTGAATATCTTGTATTACATTGTTTGCAAGTATACGTAAACAATATATATACATGGAAATATATCGAAAACTTGTGCTTCAACATAAAAGTAAAATTGGGAGAAAAATTTTGTATACAAAAAATAGTTTACGTTGCTTATACGTATATATATATTTCTGCAAAAATATGACCCACTTACGTTGCTGTCTTTTTTGAAATTTCGCGAGTGCGTCTTAGAATTATCGACGAGTAGGATGCGCACACAGCAAGAAGCTCTCCGAAAATTTTGTGCAATAGTGACGTCAGTCGGGAAAAGGGTGTTCGATGGTGACGTCAAGGAGTGTGGCGCTTCGAGTGTTAATAGCTTTTGTAAGTAAGTTTTGTAAGGTAAGTGTATATAGTGCAGTATTCACAAAGACCGAGCGAGTGAGAGAGAGAGAGAAAGAGGGAGAGATGAAAGGTTATAATTAAAAGAGACATTTCACACTCTGTAAATATAATTATTAATAATAAGGTGCTAATGGACAATTATTCAAAGTAACTAAAGTACAACGTTGCATATTAGATCTTATAACTGTTCGAGCACAAACCCCCCAAGGTTCCGCACGATTCACAAAGCAATAAATTGCAGAAAAAAAGGACCATCAGATATGAATTTTTATGCATTAGTTTTTTGTGTGTGTGTGTTTGTGTGTACCATACCGGCACTACTTAAAATTCAAGATATATCAAAGGCATTATATCACATTGGCACAGATCGAGGTATAAGTAGTAAAGTTACGAATGAAGTCAGACGTGTTCCGCGTGCTGCTGCAGCACCCCACACACATATACACACAAAGATGGATCGTCGTAACGTTTTACGATATTTCATAAAATTGAACTGCGATATCTGGGAGATTTTTCTCCATATATAAAAAACTAGATTAATCTTCCTTCAGGCGTGTGCATATCCGCGTATATCTTTATACATACACACACATCTCTTACAGCTCTCGAGTACACTTATATATAGTGATGTAACCATCACTGTGCTCAGTATAGATTCATCGCTTCGTAACTTCATGGATCGGAAATTTTCTCGTTTCTCTTTTTCTTTTTTCCTCTCCCCCCTTCTTTTTATATACGTTATAAACAATCTCGTAAAGAGTGTGTATATATATGTATAAGAGGTACGAGAAACGACTGCGGCACAACGCGGTTAACTTAACGTAGTTGTTGAGGGAGAAAATACGCGTGTTGTATATATAGGGAATTTTTTTGAGCGTAACAGAGAAAACTCGGCTAAGTCTTTGATTCGTGCGGTGATTAATCTGTGACTGCGAAGTTAGAAAATGTGTGGTGGTGGTGATGGTAGTGACGTGGTTGGAATTGGCACGGTGATTAACAACGTCGAGTAAATATAAATGGACAAATGAGAAGTACATAGTATGCTTTTTTTTGTATTAGCATTTGCATCATTTGCATTTCTGTATGTAACAACAGCGACGTAGAATAGACATGTCGAGAGAGAGAAAAATGCAGTATTTTACGTACTACAAACGTACTATAAAAGAGACAGTATTGAATTGATTAAGATAAATAAATGAAAATACGATATAAGTAAAAGAAACCAAAGATAACTAAAACATCATTTATCATAATTAATATATCTGTTCCCTTATACAAACATTTTCCAACCAATTTTATCGCTTGAAGATACAAAATAATTTGTTCTAAATCTTACTTTACCCAACATTCACAAAAAATCCGATATCAAAAGAAACATTTGAAAATCGCATTCTCGAATTTATTCACGAGAAATGCTTAACACAAGAAACTCCGTCAAGAAAAGTACGACAAGTCGAAAGAGGAGCAGCTTACGCTATATACCTTTCGCAAAGGCACATCTTATTTTACCCGCATTTTCCTCTCTCCCCAGTTAATATTCTCTTGTAAATCTTATTTTCCACGGTAGTCCGTACGTACGAAAATATATAAGCTTCAAAGGCTGCTTCCCTCGGACTCTTGGTAAATTTTCAACGTCGTGGACATCGCTCCTTTGACAAAAAAAAATCTCGTATACATCCTGCTCGAACTTTATTATACTATAGAAAATATACCGTACACGGGTAGAAGAAAAAGTAAGCTGTTGTGGTTCCCGTTTAATTTTAAGAATATTATAAAAGGAAAACTACCAAATAGTTAAACAAATGTGTTTATGTATATTATCATAATAAATAGAAATATGTTCTATCTTTGTATTCATCTGATTGTACTCATTAGTATATATTTATAACCAACAGAGTGACAACTATACAATAAATCAATTTTTTCCCTTACAGAACCTAAAATCCATGGTTATACCCACTATATACTGTCACATCACCTTTATAAGAAACATTCTCAACGCACATGTTCATACAAATTCCTATACCAGCCACCAACACCCTCCCATCTTCTTCCACCTTCCCAACCCCTTTTTTCCACCTCTACAATATTCCACTCCACGCGCTTCTCCTTTTTACCGCTAGCATCATCTTCAGTCAGTCTCTTTCTCTCCAAAGAAAAAGCCCACTCGAGGGTCTTTAAGCCGCTACTACTACTACTACTACTGCTACAGCGACTCGTTAGCTCCCCCCCAGCATCTACTAGACAAGAAACTCTCTCTCTCATTCCCTTCACGTGGGGACCACTGCAGTAGCAGTATAGCAGCATCCCGCGCGATCCGACACAGCATTATAGCCACGTTCTCACACACTTGAGCTTGACCCACATCGCTGCTTGCTTGCTACTGCTGAGAAAAAAATCAATTTCCTAAAAATGCACCCCCTCCTCCGCCCTTCCTTCTTTTCCTTATACCGCAAGCGGGTATACGCGCGCGCGTCTCGGGACAAGGTCGAGTTTACGCGCGCTGCACGTTGTATATATATACACACATCACACTAGTTACTATACACGGCCACCACTACGCACCGCGTGTGCGCGCCGAAATCTCGACCCAGATATA